>JAZGTI010015734.1:0-13208 GCA_036877585.1 Botia kubotai
AGATTGTCATACATTCAAAAACCAATAAAGTGCTTCAGTTAATGCTAATAGATATTAGTTAGCATTAACACATGAATTAACAATGAAAAAATACTTCTAAAACATGTATTAAGCAGTCAGTTAAATGTTACTTTAAACATTTACTAATTAAAATCCAAAGTTCTGTCTGTTAATATTTTTTATTTGAACAAGAGCTAACAGGTACCATTGTGTTTTTATTAACTAATGTTAAGTTTAATAAATACTGTAACAAATGTGTTGCTCTTTGCTCATTAACATGTATATGATGAACAGATTTAAATTTTGGATTCACATGTATTTATTGATCAGCGCACATAATTAGAGCGCTATAGTAAACACGGATGCGCAAAGATGCATCACATGCGGAAACACTAGTGCAACACCAGTGCAGGGTTAGTAGTGTTCATCCAGGCTGACAGATCTTTCCTGGCTGCTGGATCAGAGCTTCTGTTCAGAGGCCACAATACAGAGAAACAACATCTGACCAGCTGCTGGTGTTCAGGACAGGCTGTATGTATTTTAGCAGGGTAAGGTGATGTCCCAGTGCAAATGATACTCAACATCCCTGATGGAAAAACAGTCCTGATTAAAATGATATCCGTGGAATATGGTGGCCGGTTTCTAGCTGGTCTTTTACTGGTCTAAGGTGATCTACCAGCAGTGTGTGGACTCAGCATTGAGCTTCATTGAACACAACTTTTGCTGAACTACATTTGCTCGTGTGTTTCCATTAAAACCAGGCTTGTCGTTTTGTATCGCAAGATTCATTAAAACCACTGCAGGACTTGTATTTGATGTTTTGCAGATAAGCCTTGTGTCCGGCACTGAAACGTTTATAACAGTAGGTTTGCTTGAGGTCATGTTCTGATCGGCCCTTTCTGTTCTCTGTGGTGACATAAACAGGAAATGACATGCACTGCTTTGAGAAGGTGAGGAAGAAGTACACACAGAAAAAACAGACGCACAAAAGCCTGTATGCCCATCTTCTGTGAGATACCCATAAACAAACTGCTGTCAGTTTCATATTCCCTAATAGTTTTAACCCGTCAGCTTCTGGAACTGAGCCCCAACCAGCTTTATTAAAACAAATATATAATCTGCTAAAAATAACAGCTTAAATAACATAGATGCAAGACATTGAGCATTTATTGTTTGAGAAACTTCATGCAATCCATCTGTGTGTATGTAACATAATAATAGATGCAGTTGTGTTTGTAACACTGGTTACACTGTCAGTGACATCATGAGGCTAGACACCTAGATAGGGCATGAATTATGTATGAGAACATGCAGTCTGGTCTGAATAGCTGTGTTTACTACTGAAGAATAAACTGTCCACTGGGAACTTTTGTTTTCTAATAGTTTGTGTTAAGAGCTTTAGGAGTTTTAGTGTAGCTGGAGGAGTACAGCAGCAGCCTTAAGACCAAGCACAGCCTGATAAGGTTGTAATGTCCCAAATTCTAACCTTGTTAATCCAATTTAGTATAAAAGTGTTTTAGCTAAGAAGGGAGCTAGGCAGTATTAATGTGAAGCATGTCTGTCCTGTCAGCCTGTATAGATGTCTTCCAGCACGAGAGCAGAACCTCTGACAGTAAGCTCTCAAAGGTCTCTCTGAGTCTGCTGCTGGCTCTGTTGTGAAGACAGATCACAGCATCCTTCCTTCAGACTTCTTCTGTAATCTCTGTACTTTCACCAAATCCCCCACAGCCCTCCAGTCTGTCCCTACAACTTCTCCTCTGAACAGCCTCTCATCTCCCCTTCTTTCTCTGTCATCTCCCAGCTTTCCATCACATTCGGTTTTACATTTATTATTTTCACACTTTAATTCTAATGGCCCTCAGATTCTAATGGAGCATGACTAGCCACATTGAACCACATCAAGTTGATTATTTGTTCCCTGGGTTGAGATATGACCCTCTTTCTGCTTTATTCTCTCTCTGTCTGTACCGCTTATGCAAACGTTTGAAGTTATTTCATCATTTCTAGAAAATCTCGACAGATTTTGGACACATTTTTTTCATTTACAAAGATTTGTTGATAAATGTGTTGAGTTTCCTCTTGTTTGTGGTAATGCACACAAGTCTGTTGTTTTAGTGTGATTGATTTTAGATTTAACTGCACTAAACATAAAAACTGAATTAACGTGGTTGATTGTTTTAGATGTCAGTCAGAAAGGCTTTTTTTTCTTGTCCAAAATAAGCTGACAAGATTTCTACTAATAGTCAAAAATCGAGACTAAAAATGATGCGCAACAAATTGGCTAGCATGTTCTAAACAGCGGGTTGAGAAGCTTAACCTGGCATGGCCTGGTTGTAACAACATTAGTTATCTTAACACATTTGTTGTTTTATGATTATTTTGTAGCAGAACTTTTTAAAAGGTAATATACATTGCAGGAAAATCTGCCACTTTCATTCCAGACGAACTGTCGTGCTCCGGCCTCCAGCTCATCATCAGACATGTAAGTGGCACAGAGTTATTTATATTTAGGTGTGTCTGCACTTGTGCCAGGGCTGTTTTTCTGGGTCACAGAGAGAAAGAGCGAGAGGGAAAGTAAGAGACACAGGCAAGCGGATCTTACAGGATGCATCTCTTGCGCTGAGGGGAAACAGGCATATTCGGTTTGCACCTCTTCCTCCTCCTCTTCGTCTCTGGCTAAATATAAATGTGAGTGTCTGTTGGCAGGAGCCGTGGCTGTTGCTTGAGATGTAGCTTGACCTTGAGGAGTTACCAGTTCAAACAGTTCACTACACAAACAGCAGGACATGAGTTGTGCTGTAAAGAGAGAGTGTGTGAGAGGGAAAGCCAGACCAGACAGTGTGCGTCATATGATGTAGTATTTTTCTGTCACTCACAGACGCATTATTTCTGTGGACTTTCAATAATATTGTTGGAAACCTGTAGATGATATTTCAGTCTTGAGTTATTAAGTGGACTTTATTCTGGATGTTCGTGACTGTCTCCATTTATTTTTCTACATTTACTGCTGCATGGATAAGTTTGCTAGGTATTAATTATTTTTTAAATTAGTAACTTTCCAGAAACAAATGTGGTAATTAGGGTTACTCTTTTTATTTTTGTAATTTTTATTTATTTTGCTGTTGATGTTTTTTTTCAAACCTTTTTTGCCACCTAATTGTCGTGTGTTTTTGAATCAAGTATAAATGTTATGTCATTTTTCCATATTAAAAGTTTATTAAAGATAAATATAAGAGCAAATTTGTTACATTTATAGTTGGATTCTGTTTGTGTTGCTCTTTGTTTGGGCATTTTGATTCTCTTGGTGTATTGAGCATTTTGTGCTGATGGTTTTTGTTATTAAATATAGAATTTATAATTTATTTTATGTTCAATGTTGAGGAGCTCATGTCAGGTAACGCTGATCCCAAAGCTGATTTTCTAGCGAAACACAACAGCTATACAGAAAGCAAAGCAGGGCTGACACCACGAGTTCCTCCCGCTGTCATATGAGGACCAGTGCTGGATCTGATGAGCTGCTGGAGCAGAAGCAGAATACTGAAGCCTCATCTCAGCACCGAGGCTGACGTCTGTACTGCCACCCGAGTCTTTGCTCTGTCACCCGTATCAATCATTCCAGAACCTCGGCTGATGCCTCACTGGTCATTGTTTCTTTCCACATTGTCTCCATCACTGCTGTCAATCACTGCACTCTCACTGTCTCTTATATTTAGGCAGATATCAGAGGAAGTTCCTTTCCCTCCAGGTATGATTTTAAGTAATTTGGGTGTTTTAAGCAGCTGGCCACTGTTGCTGAAATTGGGCTCCAGTCGAGCAGAAGGTGGTGTTTTAACACACTTTGTACTTGTTCTGAATTTGAGATAATTATGCTATTCAGCTCTGGAAGAGAGACGTGTGAAGCAGAGGTGAACAGCTCTTAACGTCACAATCCTTGTGTTCCTGCCCTCCTCTGTACTTGAGTTGCATCCTGCCTGGTGAAACAGACAGATGCCCAAAAGGGATGTAAAGGTCAGAGCAGAGTGAACCCAGCAGCGTGACCCTCTGTCACACCCTGTTTTTCTGAGAAGCATTAAAGAGCTTAAATACCAAAGTCCTCACAACTGTGCTTCAATGACTTATTGATCTCCAGCTTTGGAGAAAACAAAACTTTCCTTTAGCCCCAAAATGTGCTTCAGCTGCAAAATGAGGCTTGTGACGTAAACAACAGCTGAATCAGCTCAAACTGTCATGACCTTTGACCGTGATATTTCAGGGTCATTTTCATCTCTTACTCTTTTCAATCAGTTGAAGTACTTTTTGGAAATCAACTTTTGGCTACAGCTGCAAAGACTTGAGCTGAATTAAATGAAAAAATCACGCAGTGACCAGTCAGAAAACAGTGATGGTAATGATGCAGGATGACTTCCACAGCTTCTGTGAACCCTTCACCATTCAGTCTTGATGAGGCAATCATATGTTTTTATTGGCTGGCTGTTGAGTGCCTGTCTCAAGGGGCAAACTGTCAGACGGTTGTCTTCTCCTTTTAAAGGAGGATTTGCCATTTGGGCCGCTATTAACTAAACATGCCTCAGAGGAACATCCCCCTGATCTGGTTGACCATTCAGACTTAAATAATCACACTGAGGCAACTCATTTAAAAATGAAAGGTGAAGTGTGACCGGGCAGGTGCTCATGAAATAATGATGTTTTCATAAATATTTAATAAAGGTGAGGTTCACTTGGGATTCATACGTGAGTGTTTACTTAACACCTCACTGAGCAGTTGAGTTTGAGGTACAGGAAGTCAATATTGCTTTCCGGCTGCTGTGTTTTCTAAGCGCTACAGATTTCAAATCCAGTCAGTCTGTTGCGTCAGTCAACTGACGGAGATGAACATTAAAAGCAACATTATCTAATCTGTTTATTAACCTTGTAGTCAAATTAATCTCATATAGATTCTGTATGGTTGAAAGCATGTACTGTAACCATGTATTTGAAGATGAAAATATAATTGGTAGCTGTTAATTCTTTCTTTCTTGAGGTTTTACATTAGATGTTTAAACATTTCATGGATGGAGGGGTTTGCTCTGAGTCACACACAGGAGTCTCAGTGAGATCAGCTGATGTTGAAGGTCACTTGAAGACTGTCAGTGTTTAGTGGGGTTCAGAGCTTTGTGTGGGTTAGTTAATACTCAACAGCAGTAGCTGTTTCTTCACAGGTCAGCGCTGTCATGCTGTATCAGGAATGTCTAAAGAGATGCGCATCTGTTAGTCATAGGTGTAGCTGCAATAGCCAAACCCACAGTTAGAAAAATGTGTTGGTAATTTCAGTTACACACGACTATCAGGGTGCAGCTGGTTATATTTTAATGTGTAAATTCTCTATATTGATGTACTATTCTCTTCCCATAAGCCATTTGTCATTCCAGTTACAGTGTTGACTAATGAGATATATGTTTATTAACAATAAGCCCTTATATAATAATGTAGGTACAGTGTCATGTAATACGTGCTTTCTAAAAATTGCTATCCAAATCATTATCAATATGCTGTATAAATAAGGAGAATATGAAAAGGCTTAAAAGCTTGCATGTATGTTTAGATCATTTAATTTGATTTGTTGTTTTGACTGGATACCCATCTTGAAAATGATGTGCTTTCAACCATATTTGACGGGTGCTTCCATATTTATTTTATTTTACAGCGTGTAATTGATCTTCTTTGTACTTTTCTCATGTTAGGAACAGAAGACTTCTGTGTGGTCTGTTCCACCTTAAATAAGTCAATGACGCGGGAGGCAGACCTTGTTATAAAAATATCTATTAATTAATTACAGTTCGTTTATCCAACAGAGAACAGTTGCACAACAATTTGATGTTCCACCATATGTGCTTACTGAAAGGGAAGAGTGATGTGGTCTGTCTGTGTCAGTGTGGAAACAAACACACAGTCTCAGACACAGATGTGTATTCCCATGCTGACACAGAGAGCTCTATACAGCACAGGCTTGTTTACACAGCACACATCTCTATCACCACTAGAGCACAGCCCCATGTCAAACAAAAGAGATAATACACACACAATACAATCATACCCACACCATCTAAATGTCCTCATGAAATCAAGTCTGTATCCAGAGACACTCCTGCCCATGCAGTGGGAAATTCAGCTGGGAAATTAATCACACAAACATATTCCACTCAAAGATTACACGTAACTTTACAGTATCAGGTTTACGTCAGCTCACGGACGGTGATAAAAATACCGGAATGCATTTCATTTATGCTTGATTACATTTTCATTAAGCTGTAATGAGCAATCAGGAGGTAATTTTCCTGAAGAGGGCTCCATCGCACAACACTCATTACTGCATCCAAACTCCAAACGATGGGTTCAGACTCGCCTGGCTTTGCCTGAGCTCAGTACAAACCCACAATCCTTTTGTTTGCCAAGCATTTATAACGGAATGTGGCATTGGGAAATCGCAGTGTTCATTTTGCCTTCGCCAGTAGACATTAAATCCAGATTGCAGCTGGAAATTGAGCTTCGTCAAATGAAAGGATTGTTTGACATGTTTGACATGCAGGAAGAAACTCGCGATTTTCTGCTGCATAATATGTTAGGTGGCATAAACAGACAAATAAAAATATGTGGAAATAACTGTTCTAACTTGTTCTTTTACATAAATGATCAGGATGTAAATTGTGGATGAATGTAATAATCTGTAGAAAGGCTGGGATTCATTTATGACTGAATTTCACAAGGTCAAATCAAATAAAGAAATTAGATCTTGATTTATTTTTCGATTATTCATTTGTAGGACTAATAGAATTGTTTGTTAGGTTAAGTGTAATGTAAAGATGAGCAATGTTTTAAATGTGTAGTATTATTATACATTATGGCAGGAGTTTGTTCTGTGTTTATGTAAATGTAACTATAAAAACACATTATCGTATGAATGATAAAGAAATGCAGTATAGAAAGATCTGTGTTACAGTCTAGAGAATCTGATGCCAACACACACACACAAACTTCTGATGCCAACACACACACACAAACTTCTGATGCCAACACACACACACAAACTCATAAGTGAAGCATCTGAGGAGCTGATGGTAATGCTTTATTGTTGCTCATAAAAGTCTAGTTTTACAAACATTTTTATTCATCTATTTTCCCATTTTTCTGTCAGTTTTGGGGTGTGACCTTGTCATGTTTTTGTGGGATTCACCTTAGAAATCCCCAGAACATCTGAATGTAATTTCCAGTAACTGGAGGTCTGAATTAAACAGCTGGCATGTGTCACATGATCCTCTTTCAACCAGTAAACAGAAGCATATTTACAACAGATGTAAGGGAGCCGATCAAATGCCGCCCCTGCGCTTTATTACATAGAAACAAGGTGGGACTAGGAGCACACTCCATTCTGTGAGGTATCTCTGTAACACACTGCCAACCCCCCAGCTGGGAAGCAGTAAGTACTTCCATTTAAAGCACTATCTCACGAAAGCAGTGATGACTGCAGGGAACAAAAGCTGGAGCTTGTCTTAAACAGCACTTGTTTTGGGGCTCTCTAAGGCAAAAGACATATCATCTGTCTCTCTGGGGAAATTCTATGTGAACGGCCAAGGATGATGATAACAAATGCTTCTTCTGAAGCAAAACAGTATAATGGGTTCTGGGTATTTATCTCATTAGTCAAGGCACACAAGAGCCCCAACAAGCCCCAATGAAATGGCCAAATGGTGGACTACACTGTAATATTAAGTTAGCATGCTAATGCTAGTTCCTTCGTAATGTTTGCGCCTCTGAGAACTGCATTGTGTGTTGCATAAGCGTTGGAGGGTAATAAGGAGGTAATGTGGACACTCGGGGCCCCCGCAGTAAATGCATTGCATTATGGGCAGCATCTGTGTGCTGAGGTCAGTCTGGTGTAATGAATGTATACATGCCCTTTAAGTGTTCATGTTTTACTGCACAGCTCGGCTAATAAGCTAAAATAAAAACAGTCAAAGAGAGACATTACTTTCACACAAACGTGTGCTGACTGACACAATATTGCAAACATGTTCATTGACCTTACAGGTAGTCTACATAAACATGTCATTATCTAGTCTGCAGCGATGCTTTTGTTACATTTAAAACAAAAATGTTTTGTGAATGTAATCTTTCTGCAGTTAATCATTCTCATTCCCTGTTTGGCCAGTTTGATATGAAATGCAGGTATTTTTAAGTCATTATAAATTATCATGCAGTGTTAAACACCTTATTTATGTTTCGTTTGATCTCTTTTCCTCAAATGAGCAGAATAAGGACAATGTTTTATAATAGCCTGTATCAGACACTGCTGTGAAGAGTCTTTGTCATTTTAAAGGAAATTGAACATGATCTCAGCCTAATTTACTTGCAAACAAATAACCTCTTTGAAATGAAATGGTAATGGCTGTGATTGCTTTATTTGATGTGTAGCTTTTAGGGTGCTTTTACCTGCAGACGTTATCTTTGTGTGAAGCATGTTGGCAGAAGTCTGGTGGAGCTTTGCTTAATTGATGGGATCTTGTGTCACATCATTTCTGGTCTTAATTGTTGTATGTCGGGTCTCTGCACTGCCTTCACAGCATCTTTTCTTAACAGATATCATCATATGTGATATTTGATTGCTAATGCAATGACATGCATTTATTAGTGTGACGTGTAATGTGTCCAGACACTTTTGAAAGGGTTATTGTATGTTTGTGCTTTGTTTGACAACATGAACGAAATGAATAAATAATGACTCATTTTAAATATTTACATATTACATATGGAAAAACAAAAGGGTGGAGTGTTTTGTCCAGTGCACAGACAAACACATCTCCTCCCAGTTACTCCTGCTGCCTCTGTTTGAATCCCTGAGACCTCTGCTGCCAGCTGCAGCCCTGAGTCTAGCCAGACCACTGTCACCCAAACCAGATGAACGTCTTTAATCTGTGTCAGATGCTGCTGTTGCCATGCTCCTCACTAAACCAGCTAATGATTCAGTCCAAGCCAAAGACAGACTACATAATTAATAAGATTAAGCTCCTAATCCGCTGGGGGATGTTGCTGATCTGGCTGTTCTAAATCAAATCCTGTTTGAGGTCAAAAAATTGTGTATGTTAAGAAGTTAACATGTAATGAAACTATGAACATTTTCTGATTTGTTTACTTGTTCAAACATGTTTGTTCTGAGTTCTTGCTGTATAATTCTTGAACATCCTAATTCATGCAGATTTACCTTTGCAACTGACACTGCCAAATCATCTTATATTTCAGCCCTACACCCCTGACACACTGAGATTACTTTGCAGTTCTCTATTGCAAACACATTGGTAGGTCTTTTGGCATGTATCTAAGCATACCTCTCATCCTGTTTGCGTCTACCAGCGTATCTCTAATCTCACCTTCAAGAGAAGAACACATTCTCTTCCACAATAAAGCTGCAGGAACTGTGTGGACAACCAACCAGCAGCAGCACATTGAACTAGAATGAAGAATCTATTTCAGTAGAAAGCTTTTTTTAATAATACACTTGTTGTTTCATCACAAGGGTCTCCTGTGATGTTCAGCTGGACCACTCACAGCGAGACCAGTCACGTCTCATAACATCTGTGTATCTCCTCGCATTTCTAATCTTATTTGGTTCAGAATTAGTTGGATAAAATGTTTTTTTGTACATGTCTGGATGGAGATGTGGCATTTAAAGCAAACTCTTACAGCTCAGATGAAATGATGATTCTGGCTGCATTTGTATTTCAACAACACCGCAGTGATTTAGACATTGGCTTTAATGAGAGTGGCCTAGCAACCGGCTAAACATCTTATACACAAAGTTAGTTTCTTATCATTTTTCATTCTCTTACATTTTCATGTGCCATCTGTCACCATTCATGTTTATCTTCTCATCTATCACCATCCAATCAGCAGCTTTGACTCGGTAAACATACATGAGATGCATTTGCATATTAACTGTAATCATGCGATGCTCTCAACTCAACACATCTGTCTAGTTTATTATTTTATTATATTGATATCTTCAGAACAAACATTTCTTGGTTATCTTATTGTTAAACATTTTTTTGTTAATAAATACCTTATAAACTAATGTCTAGAAAGTGTTTCTGAACATAAATGACGAGAGAGAAGAAAACATTTATTATTCAACTGAATCCTGTGTTTGCTATATGTTTGGGGTCTCACAGCTGCAATGATATACTTTTAAGTGAATAATATATATTTTTAAAATCCCTTTCCCTTTGCAAATTGTTTAATTGTATTCCTCTGATCTAAAGGAAAACTGCTGGTCATTATTGGAGTTTGTTTCTGTTTATATGTTTTGTATGAGGGGTCTCTAAAACCACAAACAGACTTTTGTTAGCTGTTATAAAGAACTCTAATATCTCTCATTGCACTAACATTAGATTTTTTTTACACATTACAGTTAAGTAATGATTGCGTTTACGATTATATGTTTTTTATCTCTCTCAGTGGGAAACAGTTACCCGTAACCAGTTTAGTAAAAAACAAGCTGTTTTTATGGCTTTTATGACATTGCTGTTTTGACACTCGATTCTGCTCCTCTTATGATAAAGTCCATCTGAACTGTGATTTCCACAGGGACAGACCTGGACAGAATGGCCTTAATTGATATCAGTACAGTGTAAGAGGGGCCGTGCTCTTCGCCATGCACCTGAAGAAGCTCAATAATGCATTTTGATTGTGTGATTATAGCTGTGGCAGATTGTGAGTGCTGTCATTGTGTTTTAACAGGCTTGCAGAGAGGCTAACCTCAAATTCAAATCTATAAAGGCCATAGAGCTCATCAGAGGACGGCAGCTGTTGTGTTGATGTTGTGGTCCACGTATCAGACATGATGGAATGATGTCATGATAGCATTAGCGTTGGCTGTAACAAGCGCTCTGTTGATACGGTGCAAACAAAACTCCTACATGAACTCGAAAGCAGATTATGCCCCATAGATTAGCATGTGGTGCTAGTTTGGGATTAGGAGCACCGGTTTAACCAGATTAGTAGATGGACTGATGCCTCAAGCGTTCGGAAGTGCAAAACAGCATTTTTTCAAAGTGGACTAGTTGACTTTTTAATCTGAAGGAGGCTCTGTGTAATTAGACTGGTTATAGTTTAGCTGACCCCAACAGAATGTGCTTATAAGGGCTGGTTTCATGTGCTTGTATTTTAAAAGATTGACATACTACTGTGGAATGTTTAAATGCATTTTTACAACACAATGTCCTTCTAAATACGTAGTGATGGTGCTTTAAACATTCACTGTCTTTCTTCAGTCATCCCTCAGAGCTTTTATTGTTCTGCCAGTTCTACCTCCTCTAGCCAGGTAGCTAACATGTTTCCACACAGATGTTTCCCCTCTTTAATTATAATGATCTGTGTTTATTTGCAGCTATTGGATCACAGCAGTCTGGGCTGTCAGGTAATGCATGGTTTGTAGTTGCAGGAGGGCAGTCTGATAGTTCTGTGTGCTGTCTCCTGTGATTGCTAACTGCAGGAGGAACAGCTGTGTTTCTGCTGCTTTACTGTGAGTTTGTCACCCAGACACCGAACTGATCAATCACAATAAAGGCTGTAATAAACGCTCCATCCAGCGTTATTTTGTGTGTTTCGTTAAATTTGTAAATATAACAAAAGTTGAATGTGTTTTAAATATGATCATGATCTATTTGACACACTTTAAAACATAAAGTGATGCATTTGTTGGAGATGTTCATTCAGAAGGGAACATGTGAGCGTGCTTGATCCACCACAACTGAAGCTTTGAAACAGCCGTGCTGGTAAATGACAGATGCTGTCGCGGGTGATGTGCATGTTTGCACTGCTGTCTGAATGGGGTATTTTTTGTGGTGAAATGTCACGCAGTTGATATGTATGACAAAGCTTGTGTTGCAGACAGCATGCTGTGCCATCCGAGCAGACCTCTGCTCAGCTGTAGCTGCATGATTCTCACTGCATTCTGATAAGACAGGAGTGATGCTGAGTGACAGCTCTGGCTCCTCATCGGCAGCCCGATCAGAACTGACAGCGAGCTTCTGTGAGATGGTCCCTCCCCATCATGTATCTGAGGACGCACAGCCTGAGAATAAAGCAGGAAAGGGCACAAGAGGAAAATGCATTTAATTATGCCACTGGCTTCAATAGACTGTAAACTGAATTGATGTGTTAAATTTCATCTTCACCGAAGCATTCGTCGCTCACTCTAGTATTTAATAAACAGTCACTTTTTGTTGCCTGGCAAACAGAAAGGCTATTTAACAGAGTTGAAGTATGTGTTGTTTATGAACGGATCAGTAATTTGAGGAGGGAAAAAAAAAAAATATATATATATATATATATAAATGTAAATATATTTCTATATCATGTCATGAGTGAAGAAACAGGTAATTCTCTGGCAGTGCTGATCTGCATTGGTGAGCAGGCTGTGTATGTGCATGTGTATAGAGGCCATCTTACAAGTTCCCTAGACTCAAAGTACGGCGTGTTACCTCAGAGCTATGATCACACATCTTCAATGTGAAATATCTCCTACTTCATTCATGCTGGCAATTATTTCTGTTTTTTTTCCTTAAGCAGATCAACAAGAATTTTGGCACTCTCCAGTTCCAGCAGAAAGTTTCCTATTTCATCATACCATTTAAAACAGCATTATTGGATGCAAGACATCAGAATGTAATCTGGTCATACATCGGTTTGTCATGAAAACCAGCATTCGCTTCGCAGTAAATCTGTGTTCTTAAACTCAATCTTCTGCTGCTGCTGAATACTGCTGAGCTCAGAGATTGTGATCTTCTGCTGCTGAATACTGCTGAGCTCAGAGATTGTGATCTTCTGCTGCTGAATACTGCTGAGCTCAGAGATTGTGATCTTCTGCTGCTGATTACTGCTGAGCTCAGAGATTGTGATCTTCTGCTGCTGATTACTGCTGAGCTCAGAGATCTTCTGCTGCTGAATACTGCTGAGCTCAGAGATTGTGATCTTCTGCTGAATACTGCTGAGCTCAGAGATCGTCTGCTGCTGCTGCTGAATACTGGTGAGCTCAGAGATCTTCTGCTGCTGAATACTGCTGAGCTCAGAGATTGTGATCTTCTGCTGAATACTGCTGAGCTCAGAGATTGTGATCTTCTGCTGAATACTGCTGAGCTCAGAGATTGTGATCTTCTGCTGCTGATTACTGCTGAGCT
>JAZGTI010015735.1:0-13208 GCA_036877585.1 Botia kubotai
TCCAACTGTTACTGATTCCTATGGAAGCACCAGCAGATGCAGAGATTCCCAATAACTGCTGTAAGTTCCTCTGGCCGCTAAAACTAACGCGGGTAGGAATTCTTGTAGGGTTATGACAGAAGCCACCCCAGCCCCCAATGCCAGTCGTCTGCAAGCTGTCTTCCCAGATACACCACTGCCATCCATCCAAAAGTAGCACCAGTAAGGCAGGCCAGCAGAACCCCAAACTGCTGCAGAACGTCGAACATCAACTACCCCTTCACAAATAACTTTTGAACAATTTAACTGATTGTTCAGTAAGGCTCCCAGAGAAAACTCTGTGCCCATGAGAACAGCCCAGAAAACTCATCATCTTCCTCGTCTACAAATACATGCAGCAGTCCCGTAAAAAACATCCCAGCAACCACTGAGATGCTAATAAAACATTCTCCAGCTCAAGGCTGTGCACATATACAGCAGCATAAATGCGGTGAACATATCTGCAACTGAGCTCAGACAGCTTTAACTCCAGCTGACGGGTGAGAAGCAAAATCTGGACTGGATTTACAAGGAAACATCCGAGAGATAAAAATGCTGCATCAACGATTGTTCATAGCCGTGATGCTTAATGTGAGAACTCAGTGCAGTGGAGTCAACCAGTCACTACCACAACACCGCAGAGATCAGAGCCAGTGCAGCACTCAGGGAGTTCACTATTCCTGTTAGCGAGAGGACAGTAAACAGCACAGGCAATCCATCTATGCTAATATAATCCAGGATCCATTCCAGTGCACTCAGTAATCCATCTTCCATGACAAACAGGGGTTCAACTGCAGTCACAGGTACCTTCCCAAGAGCAAACCCTGCCACCCAAGAGCATTGATTCAACCTATTACATATTGGTTCTTTATAGACAGTAAAGACGATACTTACTATACTCCAAGATAGTAAAAAGTACACTTAAGAGCCTTTTATACTTTCAAAACACCTCAATGCTTGTTAAATTGAGGTTTCATCTTGGACAAAACAAATCAATATTTTTCCAGACTATGTCTAACAAGCCTAAAAATAAAAAGCTCAACCTTACATTTTTGGGGAAATCCGTTCCAATTTTAATTTAACTCAAAATCTGTGTAGTATAACCAACATGTATAAAGCCTTGTCATGCAAACAAGTTCATTATAATATTCTGTAAGTGCAGTTTCAGTCTGTGTAACGTGTATGGAGAATTACTCCTTGTACTATCACTTACAAGGGCTCCACTCACTGTTCTGCTGTACTCATCTTGAGAAAGCATTTATGAACTGAAAGCAGCACGACAGGTTTATTAGCTGCTCAGACCAGATTTCAACTACCCTTGACCTTGTAACAGAAACTAAACTAGGCAGCAAAACAACACTACTGGTTGCACTCACAAAACTGTTTACATACACAGATCAGAGCACAGACCATTTAGTTTAACTTTTCATACTGTGGGTATTGCCAAACTGTCTAAAGATGTCACTCACCACTGTCTGCCATCAGCTTCCCTTCACAGCACAATGCAAGTTTAAGCGATCCTGAGAAAAATGGCACCAGTTCTTAAAGGTGTGGCATACACGGTTTCTGAAGTGTTCATTTTGGTTTGTACTAAACAGGAGAGCCAATAGAACTTTTACTTCATATCGTAACAGGAGTACCACTCTGCAGATATCTAGGTCATGGCCTTTCTAGAATGTCTTTAATTGGTGCAATTTTTAAATCTAGTTTTCAGCCTGCTGGAGGTGGTCTGTGATCTACACACGCGCTCAGAAAAGGCTGCAAATCCAGTAAGCTCAGATCTGGTAAAAATGAAGAAACACCAAGATAGAGGCTTTTTGACAGACTTTATTAAGATAAACCAAAATGGACTAGGAGCTTGAGAGCAGTATTTTTCCTGAGGACATCTGCATTCTCTGGAACTGGTCGTTTGCGGCATCTCTTCGTACTTTGAGAGAAAAAGCATGTTTAAAACACAGCCAACAAAACATGTTGATATTGGCAAGTACAAAATGGGATGCGTGTTTGTGAGTTGCAACAGTAAGAGGTGCACTGTGCGTTTAAAATTTAAAAAAAAAAAAAATCAGACCCATTACATGTGTTGGTCTTTGTCGACAAACACGGTCCTGCCTACATTTGTTTTGGGCCACTCAAGAGGTTTCTGGAACGCAACCTTTGGCCAATGGGTGTGTAGCCCCCCCATTCAATAATGACTTGCAGATGAGGGGCAGTGGGCGTGTTCTGACCAAGAGGGTCAAATTTGAAGGTTTACAAACAATAACGGAAAGTCGTGCACCGTGCACCTTTGAAACCATATTACCACTAGAAGTCTAAGGCGGAGTTAAACACTGTACATAATTTGGACAATTAATACACGGTGGGAGAGACTGTAAGTGCAGGGTTGCCCTGCAGTAGTGTTTATACCTTTTTTGTTAGTCTTTAGTGGAAGGGGAGAGGGACATTGTCTCTTGCAGATTCCATCACTCTGGTTGATATCACAGAGCACAGCATCACAGTGGACAAAGATCTGGAGGAGGAGATTCAATCTAAACTCCATAGTCTAGGGGACAATGTTTCTCAGCAGAGAAGTTTATTACCTGATCTTTGAGGATGACGCCCTGCTGCACAAAGGCAAACATCTTTATTTCAAAGCGCTTCACATGAGATGGGAACGGAACAGAGTCTGGAGCCACAGGATGGAAAACTGTTTCATAACCATCAGCCAGATTCACACAGCTGTTAAAGACAAATTGGTCAACAGGATAAAGAGAGAAAAGTGGTTTAGGGACGGATTTAAATGCTTTACTCCCATTGGTCAGACAGAATAAAAACCTCAGTAAAATAAATATCAAGTTGCAACGACTCACGACACTGAAGCATTCTGCAGTTTCTTAAGCATTAAAGCAACAGTAACCTACCGAGTACTCTGGGTATCTCATGCATTGCACAATATAGTTTAACAATGTTCAGCAATTTTAAAGACATCAACAGCTTCCATGGTGAGACCGGTCACTTTTTGCCAAGACCTAGAGTCACTTCAACCAGGCAAAGAAACAGAATTACCCATCTACAATCAAGTCCCATCGTGGAGTAGAGTTCCGGCCTTCATTTAGTGTAGCCCAACAGTTCTCCAAGACTAGCGCTATCTGAGGATCGGTGGACTGAAGCAGCGCCACCTCAAAGAACAGCGGACTCCTTAGATACTGTACAACTGGGTAATCCTCGCGTACATAGAATCCACTGTATGAGCCATCTGAGTGAAGAAAAGCAGTGCAACTAAACAAGATTATCCACCATACTTGATTCTTTCCATCAAGACTGTGGCATTGCCTTCAGAGTATACACTTCATGCTGCCGTTATCCTAGGTTAATCTACCCATAATTTAGAACAGCCTTTATATTGGGCGCACATAGCTTTTAAAAGGAATCACTGTTCCAAAATCTAAAAGCGCAAGTGTGCAAAACGGAGTCTGCAGGAAACGTTCTTACAAAAGCACTTCTGAATCAAAGTGTAAACACACCTAAAGCAAGCCTCATTACGACATTGAGCTTCCCATAACCGGTTTCTGGAAGGGGTTCGCTTTCTCGCGGTTTCGTGAAGAACGCGATCGTCTGGGTGTCATTTAGTGTGTAAAAGCAGGACACAGTCACTCTAGGAGGAGGAAGAAAAGGTGTTGGCATTCTAGTCATTTAACATGCATGGCATAGATATAAACGCCACACAATCTCACCGGTATTCTGGGTCAGGAGGAGTAGTAGGAACCCCTTTAGGCTGTTTGTAAACTGGTCCATTACCCAAAGTGATTTCATTCTGATACATCATTACTCCATCATAGAACTGAGAGATGCAGAACCATAAGGAGTGTTAAACCCATGTGTGCATGCCACCTAGAAGTCTGCCAAAAACATACCGTTCTAGTGGTTCCACAACTGCTCGCATCAAAAGAGAA
The DNA here is from genome assembly GCA_036877585.1 of Botia kubotai. Classification (NCBI taxonomy): domain Eukaryota; kingdom Metazoa; phylum Chordata; class Actinopteri; order Cypriniformes; family Botiidae; genus Botia; species Botia kubotai. The sequence goes on from JAZGTI010015735.1 coordinate 3,948, forward strand.
ATAGGCAAAGCGGTCATTGCTGAATTTGGGTTTGCACAAGGGATCTCTGAGGGTCAGCTGACGAGGGGAAAGCTGGGTCACAGATTCAACCTTCACAGCAAGGGCCGACATTGAGCCATTACTGAAGCACTCTGGAAAAGAAAGATTGTACAAACAAAAGTTACAGGTGTAATTTAATGTCGAACTTTTATATACCAAGGTAACAAAGAACAGGTTTTTTTTTTTGAGAAGTTTGAGAACTAAAGTATCCAGGCCGCCATAGTAACATCAGTTAACCAAAGACAGAATGGCAAAGTGGTCAGAAGCAATCTGAAGTGAGTGTCATCTGTTAGGTATGGTACTATACTTGAAACGGGACCTTTGTGTTTAACTCATACCAGCTAGTTGTCAACACACACACAACAGTGGGCAGTTATCACTGCAGTGCTCTGGGAGCAACTGGAGAAAGGCGACTTGCTGAAGGGCACTTCAGCAATTTCTAGTTAGCAATGGGAATCAAACCTGCAACCTCTGGGTTACAAGTCAGGCACTAACCATTGGGCCACGAGTGCTCCCCACTTTAACATCCTTTAAACGTTCCCTTTAGTTTTCCATATCTTCATGTATTTGCATTATAGTTGGCTAGTTTGGACTTCACAGGGGTGAGGGTATTGCACTCCAGAACATACCAGTCATCGTCATGGGGAAGTTGCAAGCCAGGGAAAAGTCACCGAGACTCCATTGGTTGACAGGCTCCCACACTAGCACATCAAGTCGCGCCCTCAGGGATGAAGGGTACATCAGCTGCAGAGTAAGAGGATACATTTACAACGTGTTCTCTTGTAAAGTGTACCATCAAAGGGATGTCATACCTCAAATGCAACATCAGATGCCAGGAAAGGCACCGCCAAGCTCATATGGGTGCCATTCTCCCTCACGCCGTACTCAGCCCTCCGCTCGGGAGTCAGTTCACGCGTTCCCAACAGGATGTTTAAGTTCTTGCCCAGGTTTCCATAGGAAATGGTGACGTAGAACTTTTCCTTATCACATTGTCCACTAACGGTTGGAAGAACTAAATGGGAAAATTATTCCGCATGGTTCAACTCTTCCAATAAGGGAAAGGAATCCCTTTTGAACGTTTAGTGATGTTAACACTTACCTACATCTTGAAGGGTTGCGCCCACAGATGCGGCGTAGGAAAAAGGCGTGTACTCAGGCAGGATCATGAAACCATAGATAAGGGGTAGAGTGTAGACCGTAACCATCAAGTCAACTTGCTGAAACGAAATGACCTTGAATTAGATGCAGCAAACAAAACCACAATAAAAGTGGATATTGGACACGTACGGTTTTCAGCACAAAAGGGTCAGAGAAGGGCACTTGAAGCCTGAAAGCCTTGGAGCCATTTTGAAAGCGCTGTTCCTGTAGAATGAAGCCTCGAGCAGTGGCCTCAGCCACAGTAAGAACTCCAGTGGAAAAGGTGATGTTCACCAACTCGACATCATAAAGAAAAGCACCCAGAAGCACGTCAAACATCTTCTGCTGAGAATCCGTGTCTGAAGGAAAAGTACAGACTAAGCATCAAGTCATAAAGGTCCTGAGATCATTTCTGGAACACTAGGAGCAACACAACTGCATTCTATTTGAGTGGCCTAATTGGGCTAAAAGCAGCGCCATTAGCTTAACCAATGGGAGAGTTTTGGCAGGACTACCAGTTTGGCCAACCAATAAGCACAATTTACACTTTAAACAAAGAACCCACAACACTCACTGTTCACAAACTGGGGTGGTCTAGACATAAGGGGCGTCTTGATGGGGAAGAGAACTCTGTATCTCGTTGCATCCACGCCACCCTCACTCCACAATAACTCCAGCATTGGCTCAATGTTGTATCGGATATGGTACTGGTTTTTTACGACATGACTCTGCAACAGAGTCGCTGTTAGTTTTGGCTAAAGACTTAAAATGGTTACAACCCACCCAACAAAAACCAACCTTGTAGTAGCCATCTGGTCCACCCACAGGGATCGTCATTACGATTTGAGAGTCTACAATTGTCAGCGAGTAACCTCGGGCAGCCATTTGTGCAGAGGCAATTTGCTTTCCATCTATTCCCATAAACATCCCAAGGATCATATTATCCGCAGAACTCATTAACGGGTTGACACGAGGGAAGTACCAGGTGATCAGTTCATCAGTAAAAACAAGCCCACCTGCAGGTTGAGCAATAATTAGACTGTTCCCGATAACATTCAGGCAATTTATGGCATAACCATGCATACCGGTTGGACATGCAGCAACGGTATCCAACATTGTTACAGACCACTGTTTCTTGAAGTAGGTGGTCACCCTAATAATTTTCATTGGCACGCCATTCACCTGTAACGGCAGGCACAATATTAGCGTAGGCAAGTGATCAAGGCCAGGTTCAGACTACACGATCTCTTATTATAGTCAGAATATACGATTGACACAAATTTATGTAATGGACATGAAACGTCAGACAACATGTTACTTCAATCATGGCTTGCAGTCTTTAACAATATAGATGTCAAGATGGCGGAACCAGCAGCTGACTTCCAGAGAGGGGAAAAAAAAAAAAAAGTAATGAAGGCGGAAGTATTGTTGTCATAGCACCATGAACCTTTCCTTCTCTACACAATTCCACCTAGCAGCCCAGGTACCATAATCTGTTTTACAGCGGTGTACAAAAGGAGCCTTTGTGCTTCTATGGGTCATCTTTACACCTTTAACAGAACCAATCATGAAAGGCCAGAAAAGGTAAACATGCTAGTCTTGGTCAGGATGTCATGAAGAGTCAGACGTAGCGTTGCTTGTCATCTACGATGACGCATTATACAAGATAAAACATGCATCAAAAAGATTGTGCCAAAATCAGGCAGCATAGTCTGAACCCGGCATAAAGGCAACTCTACGGTTGTCCTCACGTTTTCCACATAGGTCTCAGGCATGTCTAAAGGGCTTCGCAGGACCAGTCGAGACTTGGTAGTTGTTACACCATATCCTGTCCTTAGGGCATCTTCCAACACCATCGCTTTTTGTTTCGGAGTGAAAAACACCATCCTCCAGATATTATATCTGGATGTAATGGCCTGAAGAGGCAGAAAGCACACATTAGATTGAGTACCATGCAGGCAGTGGATTGAACAGGTCCAGCACCTCTATACCTCTGAAACCGTATCGGTCCACTGGTCATCAAATGTTTGTCCACGGCCAAGCTTAGGTTGTCTACGCAAGGCCGTGATCTCCCCAGGCAATCGGTTAACAGAAACCTAGCAAGAAAAACCTCAAGTTAGGTCAGCAAGTCCCCAGTAAATTGACTGTAAATTGGAGACTGTTGGCTGGACAAACTACCATGGCTTGATTGAACAGGTTTTAATAGTACAGAGCCAATAAGAGTTTTATTTAACAGGGGAATAACCTCCATATAGTTCCGATCGCAAATAATTTCACGGGGAGCCCATTGGTCATAGTTACAGGTCTGCTCCACCTTAAAGATGTCCGGCCCACCTTTGAGTCCTTGCACCCGGACACGCATGTCAATGTCAAACACTAAATCATCCTGCAAACAGAGGGCGCTATTTAAAAAAAGACAGCCCGCAAAACATGGCAGTTGTGTTCAAATCAAAGAGAGGCGATACCTCATTTCCTGCAAAACAGTTCAACAGAGAAACAAAGACTTTGGTGTTACCCCAGGGATCTGATTCTATACTAAAGCCACATTTAGCTGCCATCTTAGGAGTCAAAGGTTCAATCTGTGAGCCATCTGAAAGCAAAGATTATATTGAGAACCGATCAAGCATGAGCTACAGAACTCGTTGTAGCACGAGATGCAACAACTCATTGCGGCAAACTTACTGACGGCATCGAATTCAACCCGACTTCCAAAAGCTAGAGATTTGTCAACGGTCAGCTTCATAAAACTTCCCAGACATTCGGTCTTCAGTCCCGATCCTGTAACGATGCAAGAGAAACCGACCAATCAAGGACCAGTCAAATGTGACACGCCTGAAGAGTTCAACAATCGTACTTTGATTGAAATTCTGGGATGGTACCACATTTAACATCTGTGGTGCTGCTACTACATTGAAATTCTTCTGCGCTGAAACCACAACCATCAACAGCCATAAAGAACTGCAAGACAAAGCAAAAGCCAGAGTTAACATGTAGCTCAATAGAGCCTTGCGTTAGCGGCGCAAAAGGTTGCGGGATCAATTTCCTGGGAACATACACATACTGACCAAAAAAAACAAACAAAACCTCATTTAGCATCATAAGCCCAGAATTCAAGCTTGTGAAACTACAAAGGTGCTTCTTAGGAAATATAATTACTATATGGTAAGAGCTGCCATCAGTTACCAGGTAAAGTCTGTACGTGACTGACCCATTAAAAACACAATACAAACCACCCTCAACAGATACCAGCTCACCAAATCCCAAGCAACCATGACATCCTTGCTCAAAAACAGGCCAGGTGGTGTAGCTCAGCCTCCAACCCAAGAGCTTAAAGCAAAGACATGCGTAAAAGTCTGAACTCTCTGTAAGAAGATGTATAGAGGAGCTAACGCCTGTGCACAGCTGACAGCAGTTATCATCTAACTAGCAGGTGTAATAAGTTAACGATTAAGGCGTTTTATTAAGAGAGAAAACGTCATGCTGTTTACTGAACGAACGTCATCATTACAAAATTAGAGTTGCCTTCCTTACAAAGTTTATATCGCAAGCATGCGTTTTTAAAAACATTTTGATGAAATATAATTGCAAACCATTTGTAATTAAAAAATACAATTACAAACGCCTAACTCCTATAATACCATATATCATTACAGTATGTCGAAATACATATTTTTACATTTTCTTTAGAAAAATGTGTACCCATATCTTGAGTATTTACCAACAGGCTTGGCCAATAAAGGCTCTTAAATAAAAGAATGACATTTGAGCTTCAGTATGAAGCAGGGGAAATCAAAACAGAAACACACGTATATGAAAAACAATTACAGAACTGTACATTTAACTGTACATTTCGACGCACGGATTGACGGCTTGGTCGTGTGGTGACGTGTTCCACTAGCGCCACCTAGTGGAAAATAACAGGTTAGCCGTAAAAACAGTAACTTTTTTGCTGTAACTTTTCATTTGTTTTCATAATTAATTTGTTTGATCACAAGATCATAATTTCAGGTATTAGGAGGGGAGAGAAGGTGAACTGCCTAAAATAAAATTCACCTACTGAGAGCTGTGACATTTAACAACAAAACTTATTTTGGGGGTTAAACAACAAATGGCCTTTCAAACTGGGTGGTGTTATCATTCATATCTTAATAAAAATTCACCCTGAGATACTTCACCTGGCCTCGGTTATTAAAGACGATGGTCCATGAAAAGCACAAAGCATTGCTGGCATGCGATGTTTATTAAACCCATTACGATCTATCATCGTTTGTTTACATACACCGTGCTGTTTTTGCTTACGTTTACAAGCTTACACTCTTGTGACTTGTTTGTAAAATAAATTAATACCTGTTTTTAACACAGGACTCAATGAACTGTGTGTATAATCCCTCTGCTTGTTTATCGTTTTTACTGTTGAACTCATCACATGCTTGTTTTGCTCGCCGTCGAACGGCTTCCATAAGACGCTACGTAAGGCTTTCCTCATGAATATTAATTAGATCATACTAACCTGTCTTGTTATACTTCCAGTGAAACGTAATTAATTATTCATATAACGTGCTCATATAACGTTGGGGCAATGTTTATATAATTACACATTTAAATTCTATTGACCACAAACAGTAGTTTTAAACATCTTTGTATGTTACCTCTCATACATTTGCTGTTTGATAAATTGTTTCGAATTGTTTGGTGTTTATTCTATGTATTGTTGATGTTTCAACGTTTACGTTATTTTTGGACGATACGGCTGGAAATATTGAATTAGGTGTGCTTTTATTTGCGAAGGCACTTATCATCTTGTAAACTTTGTCATTTTAGATTTTTTGTATTTTTTGTAAATGTATCTTATCAATTTCTTGTAAAATATCTAAATTCTTACATACTGTATAATGCAAAAATACTATAGCACGCTATTTTGAGCAGAACCTCTCTGCAGTTCATCCCTACACTGTAAACATATGTAATACACATGCAAAAATACCTAGTACACTGCTGTGTAAAATATCTTGCTTTTCAACTATTCAACTCAACATGAACAAAAAGCAGCTGTGCACAGAACGAACTTATTTCAGAACTCTGGGTATGTCAATATACACTGACTTTTTAAACCTATCAAAGCTAACCTTTTTAACTCGTTGGGGAATTTCACAACTCTGTGCTTACCTGTGAGGACAGGATGTTGAAAGAGTTACAGGACGTCCTTTTTTATCAGTTTGACAGAATAGATGGTTTCAGAGGCAGGTGACAGGAATACACATACATAAAGAATGCTTTGAATCTGAAATACAGATCATTTATGAGCCAAGATTCAGACACCAGAAGAGTTGAGAATATCTTAGTTGTAAACAAGGGTTATAAAGATCATGATATAAATATCATTACAGTGCCCAAACCAATGCTTTTATAAGAATAAATATTTAAATAGCACCAATGGAACCTGGGTCACCTTCACCCACATCTCAATAAACTTTGCGACCTCACATTTTGACAGACGGATTTGGGACTGGGAGGATAGTGAGAGACCTAGTTTGTCTTTCCTCACTCATATAACCCAAATATTGGTGTTTGCTGTGAAAATTAACATGGTACATTGAAGTCCTACCTGAGTAAAGCAAGCACTGTGCAGGCGGATGGACATCAACCAGACAAACGTAAAATTCTGTCTCCTGGCAACTAGATGAGGACTTTCTCTGTTTGATTTAACAGGTGATGGAGAAACATCAGTTGGTGTGGTTTAGGAACGACTCTTAAGACCTGCGAGAACAGATTTACACGCCAGTGACTGTGAATTGATTTTAGCTGGGCTTTGAAATAAGACGTGGCCTAAAACTGTCTGAATTTGTGTGATGTTTAAATATTCAGTTCGATTCATGCATTTATTTGTTTAGCGCTTTTAACAATACATGTCGTTTCTAAGCTGCTTTACAGAAAATGCATATTGCACTTTGCGAGGAGAATGTGTCATTAAAAGTGATTTGGCTAATATAATGAATGCATTTAAGCAGAAATAGTAACTGTCCTTGCAGGGGTCAGCGTCAAGATGTAATCTATAGCTGGGTGGACATCCCAAAACAGAAGCAAAAAGCAGATGAAGAATAATTAAAGTATCTGCTGTTCATAACATTATGAGCAGAATATAATGATCTGTGTTTATTCGGATGCAATTGGAAAACAGGGTTATGAGATGCATTCTGTGAACGCTTGGCTAAAGAGATGTGCGTTTAATCTAGATTTAAAGTGAGAGAGTGTGTCTGACCCCCGAACATTATCAAAATAAAAACATCTCTAAAGCCCAAACTTTAACTAAACCCAACTAAGTCTTTTTAATTGTGGGCTTGTTACCAGTTTAGCATGTTACAGTAAAATTAGTGTAATTACAGTAAATTACAGTAATTTTGTGCATATTATGGTAATAAGTAAATTGTCATTAATTGTTGTGAAAATAATGTTACTGAGCAGCAATATGAATGCAATATAACTCATCATTTCATGAGATTCATCTGTGCAACGATTCCGTCATATTAAATATGTCTAGACTGGACATCAGGTGTATAATGACTGAGATATTGATTTAGGAACATCTTACACTGGTAGCAGACAGACACATTTTAACATGTTACTGTTACTCTGCTATAGGCCGTCTAGCGGAGCTATGCGATGAGAGAACTAACACTGTGATTTATGTGTTTGTAAGGAATGTCTGTACATTTTACACTACAAATACCGTGTTATGACATTCAAGCAAATATTATGAACTGAACAAAAGACACTTTAAAACTCTGTTACAGTATATCAAGGGTAAATTTTATGAATATCATTGACAGATTATTAATGATTGCAGATTATATATCGATATTGTGTTAACATATTGTGTAACTGTATACTTGAGACTTAGTATAAGAATAAATGGTAATAATAATAATATGAATAAATATTTTCTTTAAAGGTTTACATTTTAAAACATGAACTAAAAGGTGAAAAGGCTAAAAGACATGAGCAATACAAACACAACACAAAACAGTCTCGTTTGATCATTGATAGACAGCATTACAAACCCTTTTCAATCCCTCATACAAGACTAAATAAGATTATACATATAACATATATGCCATATATTTATATTTTGAATACTATTAATATTAATTACTTTTTTAGAATTTTGCATTCAGCAATCTGACAAACATTTGAAAACATTTGTGAAACGTTTAGGCCTAATAAACATCAAAAATAAGGCCTAATAAAAACCAGCCACTGTTTATCATGTCTGAAGGACCTCTGTTAATGTGTCCTGTTGCGCGGTCTAAGGCAGGTCTTCAGAAGCTCTCGGTACATGTTGACCCTGCCGAACAGAATGAAAGACTCAGACATGTGTTTTCTGAATACATTTAGTCATTAAACAGAGAATCGGCACTTACCGGGAATTGCTGCATTACATGCGTCCCAGCATGTTTCCCATCTGCTCAACCTTCCTTGTGACAGCAGCAAGTATTGCGGCCGTTAAGGCGATTATAGATAATCTTAAACTGTGAAATTGGACCAGCAACAATTCTGGAAGGATGGTTTTAATTGGTCGTTTTTAAAATAATACATTTATTCATTCCCAATTCCCAAGTAGATAAATGGCTCCAGATAATGAAAGCGAATGGGGACTGAGATTTCGGAAAGGATATGTTTGGCATTGAGGTCCTGTATGTTGGACTGTGTCTGTCTCTGGAAAGCCAGTCTAGCTTCGCACATGCACGGGTCCTGAACAATCTGCACCTTCACCTCTTCACATCACAGTCAAGCAACAAACATCACAAACACACCCGGCGAGTGGCACATTTATAAAGTCATTATCTACCCTCAAACCCAAAGTAAAAGTCCATTAGCAGCTATGTAACACATTGCAACAACGCTTATCCAATGTTGTTTTTTTCTTCATTCCTCACAACATTAAAGTGTTACATATCGTACCGGAGGGTTTATATTGATGTTTAAATTGATGTTGAATCTGTGTTTAACTGATTCAGCATGTCAAAGTACAACAGACACAGACAGATGAGTTTTGTACTACGTTTTTTCAATGTTTTTGTTACGTTT
>JAZGTI010015738.1:0-13207 GCA_036877585.1 Botia kubotai
TTCTCATACACAGCACCTAAACTTTGGAATAGCCTTCCCAACACTGTTCGGGGTTCAAGCACAGTCCCAGTTCAAATCTAGATTAAAAACAAATTTTTTCAGTGAAGCATTCATGTAATACAGTGAAAAGCAGCTACGCTAAGTTGTTTTCTCTGTCTTCCTCCCCGACCTCGGGATACTCATCCCGAGGTAACTAGAGTTTATGCCAGCGCCAGGAGAATCATCACGTGCCATCCTCCCATTCATAACCATTCCAGATGATACGTATCCCTTGGCAGCCTCCCCATCGAGAGTAGTGAGAGTGGAGGGGAAGTGGCTTCGGGCAGAAAAAGGTGCCTTCCACGACTTCTGAACCTCTGGGTGCACCTCCAGGAAAAAAGGCACTGGGGCGGGATGGGAATGACCTTCCAGAGCGGCTCCCAGGAACCAATCGTTCAACCGCGAGTGCTCTGGGCTGGGTGCAGGATTCCACTCCAGCCCAACGACCGCGGCTGCCCGGGCAAGCACGGCTGTCAACTCCAAGTCAGAGTCAGCTGGACCAGCCCGCTCCGAAGGGGGGAGTCCAGCATCGTCCTCAGGCTCAGAGGAGAGCAGCCCACTCTCCGATGCAGCGAGCGACATCCTGTCCTCATCCGGAGCACCAAAAGTGATAACGGGTCCCCCCAGAGGGAGTCGCACTACCACCTGGCTGCTCAGACCTTGATGCTGTAGAGGACCGGAAGGACCGCAGGGACCGGCCCGACGGAGAAGTCTCCACAGTCACTCTCAGGTCTCCCAGAGTGCTAACCAGCTCTGCTGTCTTAAGCCGAGGCAGCAGACTGGGGAGCAACAGAGGGGGCTCGACCTTCCACCACGAGAGAGAGCCATGACCGCAGCAACGAGATGGGCATGCCCTCGCAATAATGCCTCAGCATGCTGTTTGCCCAGGCATGCGACACAATGCTCATGGCCATCAGATGAAGTCAAGAAACGACCGCATCCAGAAACGCACGGACAGAAAGACATCCGTGGAGCTCTTTAGTGGAAAAGCTCTCCTGTGAGGTATTTGCTCTTGAGAGCGCCGGTCCGTCGAGGCAAGCAGGGGAGCCGCCGAGACCGGAATGAAAACCGCTGGAATTTGCCGTCTAAACGCCACAGAACGCTGGCGAACCCAACGAAGGTGCTTAGCGAATGCGCAAACACACACTTAGCCCTGAAGCAAGAATCTGAATGAAAGCAAGCGATGGCCGGCTTTTTATACCCGCTTCCGGGTGGGCGTGACCCGGCGCGTAGCTCTTTTGCCCAATGCTTATTGTCTCTTTCCTCTCGGGCCAATGCACATTGGTGCGTTTTTTTCTATGCGAAGGTGATAGGGCTCTCAAGCAAGACCCCATGCGTCAGTCCGTTGATGTAACGTCAAACGTGACTGACTGAAAGGGAACTTGTAGCATGTTCATAGACCTTAATAGACCTCACAATAGAATAGATTATCTGGAAGTGATCGTCAAAACAGAGTTCAGGTTATGCTAGCGGAACAGTAGCGTTGTGGCATCTAATGACATCCTCACTATTGACATAAAAAAACAATAAGGTACTTAAGGCTAATGTTATTGGTTTGCCAATTGCCATTTACATTTACAATGGAAAAAGGCTAATGCTGTATCATGAATAAGTCATTTGTGTGTGTTACAGAACAACCTACTTAACAGTCAATGGCCTCATTCAGAAAAGGACATTCTGCAGAGCCCTCCTTTCTGTTGTTGAAAATCTACGGCAGGCAAGAGCCAACTCCATGTATTCTGTCCTAATTCTTCATGACCTCTCTGTTGCCTTTGACAGTGAACCACGAGATATTACTGTCACCCTTCTCCACCTTGGGCATCACTGGACCTGCACTCAACTGGTTCAGCTCATCTCTCAGGCAGGTCATTTATCATGGAGAGTCCACAGGAATCTTGAGCAAAACTCTTGACATCAGCAGTAATAAGATTAGAGCAAAATAGTAGTTACAACTAAATATATAGCAGCAGAGAGAGAAAAGGGAGCATAACGCAATAACACCAGCAAGAGGATGAGTAGTAGAGATACACTGCTTCACTTACTGGAAATAAAGGTGTAATAAAGTCTGTTTTCTCAACTGAGTCTTGGTAATGCCCAAAAACATGTATTTATACAGTGTAATTATTAATGTTGTAAATAACAACATTTCAGTTAATGCTAGAAAGGAAGCTGTCCTGTACTGATGCACGTAGTTGACATTAGCTTTTTATTATCAAAAGATTTGTTTGGGTGGATGATTTCATATTTTTTAAAATGGGAACTTCCCTGCATGCAGGGTGGGACTGCAGCTGCAGCAGTAATCTTCAGGACGTGAGCTTCAGATTCTCTGGGAAAGATTTAAACAAATGCTGATTGTTGCCAGATTGACAAGCCTGTGACGTAATATTAGCGTACGTGGTTGGATTTGGTGTCTAAGCACTCATGAGCTGGGGGGTTAAATATTGCTTGCTTGTTTTAGCTACATCATAGCGTAACATTGTTGGAAATAAACAAAGATAACTGATTTCTGTTACAGCCCTTTTCTCCACCTTTTGCATTCTATTATTTGCAGGAACACTGATAGTATTTATTCATTTAACTGATTATTTTTTACTGTGTATTTTATTTCATGTCTTTCATGGTTAAAGTCTCATTTTATTGCCTCTTTTGTGATTATGGTGTAAAGAATTATTGTACAGTACTTTCCGGTAAGAAATGTGCATTGTGATGCAATACTGGTACATTTTAATTTATGTATCCTTCCGCCTTTTTAAAATAGTTTGACCTCTCTCACAGCACATGGGGAATAGATTAACGCGGTTTGTTTAGGCAAGGGGAGGTCAATTAAGTATCTGTGGTAGCACTTCTTACAGCAGATAAATCATGTTGCAATAGGAAAAGCCAACCATATGTTCCCTGTCGTCAGTTTCTATTTTTACAGGACACTTGGATTCAACTCAGTGGTAACCAGATGTGTTTTAATTGATGGGACACTCAAACAAAGCAGTGGGATTGAAATGCCACAAAGTCACAAAGTATTTTATATTAAAAGTAATTACACACTTTACCTTAACTTTTTCACAAACTTGATTTAAAGTATTAGTGAAAATTTCATTTAAATACTTTAGGTCACAGAGGTTGAGCTAGCCAACTGTTGGGAACGTGTTTTCATATCTGATCTAGGGTGCAATATGGGATTACCCACAAAGTGTGCAATCCCCTACAAAACAACGGAATTCCTTACACATTAGATCTTTTGCTCTTGCCTGCCTGTTACAACTGGAAATTTTTTGGTATATTTCCAGATTAAAGCACTGATATATATATACTCTTAGGCTATGTACATTTTGTACTGCTACAACCTTCCTAATTGTGAATAGGTTGAGCGTTACCATCTGATTTATAAATCTACTCCAGGTTGGTCTGTAAATGTGATGTTGGGTGCGAGGTGTTTCCAGTGCAGTTCTCCGTTCTCGTATCTGGGCTGGCTTTTAGAATAGGTCATTGATCTGCTTCTCCACCACCTTCTAGCTCCAACTGTACTGTGTGCAGCTGAAAGGAGTCTTCACCTGCATTTAAAGTCAGACACGTCTGATACCTTTGCCATTAGAGAAAATAAACAATGTTATTCTGTGCAAGCGCTTTGATGTGCACAGAATAGTAATAGTTGGCTACAGGCTAGTGTTGCTAATAGGCTTTAATGAAATAGGCTAGTGTTGCTAACAGGCTATTAGCTAGAAGCGGATGGTCAGGTAGTTGGATAAACTATTTACATCAAAGCACCCGATATAGAAATCAAGAATAATACGTTATAAATCTAGTTAATAGGTAGAAAAAGAGGATTTAGAGTCAACTTAACAGAGCTCCAAACTCAACCCACACGGAAATAACCTATATAAACATAAATGTTTTAATATAGGTTTTGATATAGGTTTTTAATATATGTGACATATATAAAATTGGCCGGTTTCCTATATTATATGTACATATATGCGTACATATATGTACGCATATATGCGTACATATATGTGTACATATATGTACCTATATAGGTACATATATGCATGTATATATGTGTGCACATATATGTTCACCTATATGTTTATCTATATATTAGTAAAATTATTAAAATCCATAGCTGCTAGACAACATAAATAAAAGCCCAAAATGTAGAAATTTAAATTTTTTATTTTCTTAAGAACAATCAAATAGTAAAAGAACAAAAATATAGTACAAGAACAAAAATAAGACAAAAAACTGAACAGGAAGAAAAACAAAATTATTTTGAGGATCTTCTCAGCTCTGTGAGCAGTTGCCAAAGTGAGATATGAGCTAAAATGACCAGATCCTGCCATGAGCTATATAGGAGACATATCTTGTATGTACATATAGGGCTTATATGTGGATATAAAGAAGCAATACAGGAGACCTATATGGCCTGTATATGCACATATATGCACATCAATTTTGCCTATATGTGGCATATATACGCATATATGCAGCATATATTTTCATATATGTGCATATATACTACATATAGGTTTCATATATGCGCATATATCCTCATATAGGTTCTTTCCATGTGGGAAACCACAATGCAGCAAGAAACAGTTGTATCATGGTATGTTAACATCATGCAAAAACATGCTAGCATCATGTTAAAACATGTTAACATAATTTTACAACATGTTAGTGTTAAGCTTAATCATGTTATCACCATGCTAAAACATGCTATCATCATGCCAAATCATGCAAAATAATGCTAGCGTCATGTTAAACATGTTACAAGTGCATTGTATACACAGTACTCCCCCAATATTTGTGGATCCAGTAGATGTATATTGGAAAGTAATATTACAAATGTCCCCATCTGGTCAGCCATGATTTCTAGTTTCTATGTTAATTTTTAACATTTAAATGAAATCCATATGTAAATGCTTTAAACAGAATTAAACATAAGGTCCTGCTGGTTTAGGTTATAGTCACTTATTGGATTGTAAGACAGGAAATCATATTTTAGGAATATATGTTTGGTTATATGTTTGGTTAAACTAATGAAGTTCTTCCCTTGTGTTGCAAAGTTAGATGACATAAGCCTTTGCAATACTTCCTTAAAAAACTTCAAGCTCTTTCAGGGCTTCAAAACTTCAAGCTTCAACAACAAGTTTCATAGATAACAAGTTTCATAGTAAACCTTATTATGCCTTGTTTAATGTTTAAATAATTTGGAAACATCTGTGGTGAACTGCACCCACACAATAAAAAATGTGGCATTTTTTTTAACTGTTTGCTTTAAAGTTTTTTTTAACTGTTGTCATGTGCATACTTGTCATTATTGGGAAAACCTATTCACTTGTGAAGAGGCGGAGTTTTTTTGTATATAAATTGCCAGCCCTTTGCTTGAGGATGTCAGTTCCTTCATGTACACCTGTGTGTGCATAATGGGTTTCTGTACAACCATTGCAGGTATGGGAGCCCAATTTTTTATGGTGTTTGTAGTAAGGAATGTGTATTTTTATGTCATATTTGATTTTTTTTTGTTTTTTTACAGTATTGGGAACAGTCTTGTATGCGTTTCCTACACTCCCTGTTCAAGGTAAGCACAAAACACTCCTAGCAGGTAATTCTAAGACAATGTTGTAATTTTTAATCCATTCACTATAGGGAGCTGGGTTATTGAATGGGTTTTAAGTAATCAGTAGTTCTGCTGATCATAGAAATTAGAACATTTATGAATAAATTGCTGTTTTGGGGCTTTATACAAATTTTAAATTATTATTAGCTTTATTTTTTTTTACTAATTTTGCAGCGCTTCTCTGTTTCTTTACTTAACAATTTGCATACCTATTGATATTTACTTAATGGGTTTCGAAAAAGAATGGAGGCGGAGACTATAAAGTGGTCTATTGCAAAATAAAGCGCGCCTGCAATACAGCCTCGAAGTCCGATGGGCGGACTCAAGGTAGTCTGTAGCTAACAGTGCAGTGCGAATTTAGCCCACTAAACGAAACTTATTTGGCTACTATATTAAAATATGAGACGTACATTTACACATTAAAGTACATTTCTGATAAAGTCTTTATATTCGCTATAGTTTTAGCTCCATTATGTTATTTCTATAACAGGAAAATGTATATTGAAATGTATGTATAAGAAATTCCTTATATATGAAATGTATATATAAGGCAGATCTGAGCGTTTTGTCCATAAACATAGCTTACCAAATTTCTGGAGCGCCGCATTTATGCACGATTTAATTTCGGCTGCGATTCTGATCAAATGAACAGCATTTTGGTACAGCATTTTGTCAAAAGTGCACGTGTAGCGAAAGGAGAGTTATGCAGCTCTTCTCGGTTTTTGTATAAGTAGGGAAAGAGGCGCGTCTCAGAGAACAGCTGCGTGACGTATTGTAGCACGCACGTGTTCCTCTGTCAGGGCTGTGGGCTGCACGTTTTTTGGCACTTAACACGCACTACCCAAAACATTATTTTTAACAGCATTATCATGTAGCCACCGTTTTAACTGAAATTTGCAACATTGTAATATTTTAACCAGCTTGTTGAGCATGCTTTTTAAACAGTATTGAATTAGTTCCCATTTATACTGAGCTCTTAGTGCGTCAGTTGATTTATTGTATAAAACAAGGCAATACGCTTTATTAAACTGTGTCAAAATCTGTGTGTGTTGTTCTAGTATAATCAGTGAATATCTTTGAAACAGTAAGTGGCAAGATAATAAACATTAAGAAGATAGATCAACTCACTTCTTAAATTTAGTGGAAAGCAATAGCAGGACGTTTGTCACCAGAAACAGTTAGTTGCAGGTCTTCTCTGTTAGACTGCAGGAAGTTTTAACCTGCCTCCCACCCATATGACCATATGGGTCGTTTGTCACATCCCTGTAATACGACCAAAAAAAGTGTTTACTTAATTAGTGCACCTACCAACAGCAAGAGACACCTCTGAAACTTTCCCTTTAATCCAATAATGTAACTGCAGAAATCAAAGCTTATTTCTCACTTCTCACAGGTTAGTTGAGGATGGGTTAGTGTGTCTTCGACTTGAAACGCTCCAAAACAGTAAAACACTGTATCATCCATGTGTGTTTGAAACTTAAAAAATTCACTTACCCTAGGTGAGTCATCTCTTGTTGATATTTAAGAAGAGATTTTTGCCTGTGGACAAAATCAGAGACCTCGTCTGACTCATGTTTCCAATAGCACTATATGATGCAATTGATGCGTTTGTTCTGCAATAAGGTCATGCAGTCAGCATACATGAGTCAGCAGGATGTAATTTAGGGGATTTGATATACAGCCAAAAACAGAAGTGGATAATTTTTCCAACACAAAAATAGTTCTACAGCACAAGTGAAAGGAAATTAAGGTGGTAAATAGCCTGAACTGAGTTATGGCATTTTTACAGAAGCAGAATTCACTGCTCTGAAAACAGTACACATTAATTGTCGTTCTCTCTTCCTCAGGAAATATTAATCATGACAGCGAGAGCTGGTAAGTGAGCTTACACAAGCTGTTGTACTCACCTCTGAGCATCTGCAAAGACAGAAGAGACTTGATTTGTATTCTTACAGCTCTGTTTTATAACAGTTTTTAAGTCATTCACTAAAATGTTTGGTAAAGAAATGAATTGTTTTTCTGTGATGTCAACAGCAGTACCCATCAAAATGGAAAAATACAAGAAGACCATAATCTGCACTGTTGTGGAAATGCAATTTATACGATTTCAGGAAGTTCTTGCTGCAATGGTACGAGTGGCTTAGTCACTAAGAGGGGAAGTTAATTAAGTCCAAACAATAGGATATGACTAATGCTTTATTGGGAACTGCATAGATTGAACACATAGTTTCGAGATTTCTCTTTTTGGTTTCTTGTGTTTTAGGTGTGATAACTCAAGGATTAAGCCAAATGGTATCTGACTGCTGTGAATCAAAAGCCTTCAACCCTTTAAATGAGATTTGCTGTAATGGTCAAATTCTTATTCTGAACAATGCTCAAGCAGAGTGTTGTGGCACAGGTACGCAACATACCCACTTAAAGGCTTAAAAAATGAGAATGGGGCCACCAAACTAAAATGGTGGCACAAAAGAAATTGTTATTCGTAGGGTGTGTAGAATGTAGTTTAGATTACTAAAATAAGGGCTGGAAAAATGTACCCAAATGTGTCAGTTTTTTGATGCATTTTGGTAAAATCTTGGCACTAGATAAATACATACTGTGTTCCTATGCTCATTTACAGAGATGTACTTTGACAAAACACGTGAGGGTTGTTGTGGTGATCAGTTATATAACAAGAATACCCACTGGTGTGATAACCTCGAAGAGCCTCTGACAGTGAAACCCATATATAAAACTGCTGCAGATTTCAATCATTTAAAATCTGAAGATTCTATATGCCCTGAAGCCAAGTGAGTATTTTCTCCAAAGAGCCAGAGAATCAGTCTGTCTGTCGTAAGTCACGCAGTTCTTTTCTGATCATACATTTATGCATTAAACAGAAAAGTTCTAGGATTAAAACAAGTTCTATAAATTAAACCTTTATAAATAAACTTTTACAGTATTGCTCTTAAAGGTTTCTGTGTGTGTTTTTATTTAAGAAAGGAAATTTGTGAAAGCACACTCGTCAAAGTCTCAGGTAAAGCACGTGCCACCAACATCTACTAATGTTTTCATAAATCTCCCTTTTGATAAAATGTAACCTGGCCAGTAACCATTTAAACAGTTTAGTTCACACTTTCCATAAATTGTTCAGGCACAATTTGTGTGATATTTGTTTCCCTTTGGGCTCTGCCATGTGTCATTCATTTTTTAGTGCACTTTTATTTAATTTCTAAAGATAACAGAAATGTAAGGCACACATAATCTAGACAGAAAGGGTTGAAAACATTCTGTTCTTTTAAAGTCAATTAAAGGTCCCTAATCTCACACTATGATTAATTTACTTCTATTTAGACTTGAAGTGTGGATCATTAATCTACGATCGCCAAAGCAAAATCTGCTGCTCAGGGGTGTTATTTACTAGATCACCACGTTATATGGTCAGTATTGTTGATCCCAGATTTTGATAATTTTTCTTAGTCCATCTGTGACTGAAAATCATTTTCAGACCCTTGCAAATTGGATTACAAGGCTGTACTGCAAAACTTTTCTGTTAGTTGGCTATGTAATTGTGTGCAGTATTGTATACAGTATACAGAAAACCTTTTATGTATTAAAAATCTATATCTTTGTCTTTTAGTGTTGTGGTGAACATTACTACCCCCTTTATGATGAGAAGGTGCTATGCTGCAATGGAATCCTTCATCGCAATGTGCCTGAAAACTCTGAGTGTGTTGGAGGATTTATATATACTCAAAACCAGATTCAATTGAGTTGTGGCTTAAAAGTCTACAACCCACACTACAAGTTGAGATGTTGCTCAGGTCACCTCTACAACATAACCCAAGTTGATGGAAAAGCAGAGTGTTGTGGAACCCATTTGCTTAAAGAAAGAAAGAACCAAACCTGCTGTTCCTCCTCAAGCCATGTCTTGCTCTATGAAACTAAGCTAAATCACAGTTGCTGTGGGCACTACTATTACAATAGATCCCTGTGGAGCTGCTGTGCTGGACATCTCAAACCAACACCAAAGAAAGACAACTCAACTGGGGGGTACAGCCTTAAGCCACTAATGGACCTTATCCCTGACATCTGCAATAAAACAGGTGATGTTCTCAAAGATATATTGTTGTGCCGTGTGAAATTTTGAATTTTTGAAAAGAAAACGGACTAAATACTCTTGCTTGTGTATGTATGCTTGTTTCTAGTGGTCTTGGGCAAGGTGGAAGGAGTTGCACTGTCCATGCACCAGCGTTTGATTAGGTTTCGAGTTTTTGTGGAGTACAGTGTAAAATCAGGAACAGTCATCAAAGACTGTTTATATAACACATCACTGGATCACTGCAGTGCTCCTGCCCTAGAGGATGGCAAGATTTATCTCTGGGAGGAAAACGGCACTGCGTATATCCCTCTCTCTCTCCCTGTCGATCTAGCCTTTGACATTCGTATGTTCTTTGAACTGTGTTACATTATGGCCAAAATGGAAAATAATAATTGAGGTCTATTTCCAGTCACTTCAGAGCAGCTCATGCTTGTGTCATAATATATTATATGTTTCTGTGTAGAAAAGAGCCTACATAAAAATGGTTCTTTTTTAGATTGATGCATTAAGCTCGTTTATTCATCATGTCTATTTCGCTACTATTAAAATGTGAAACCCATTTGCAAAGGAAATAGTGATAAGAAAGTTTAATTTCTCCAGGAAATGTAATATCTCAGCTCCTTCATAGCTCAGTAGATTTATTTGATCTCCCAGTCTCGTTTAAGTATCAGCTTTGTCTTGGATGTTTCTCTTGTTTAGGAGAAATAGAAATGGATACAAATAAGACAATTGTTGACAATAAGTTTGTAGTCATAAAATAGATATAGATTACATAACTAAAATAGTTTTTAATATCTTCAATAATCATTTGATTGCAGACTAGTATCTTGGCAGGTCCAAGTACTTAAAATCTCTTCTGAAACTCTGGTGGAGACATTTGTTGGATTTCCCCTGTTCTCAGGGGAAATGTCTAAGACGCAGGAGACTAAAGCAAAAGTTTACATTCACTCTCCACTGTTCTGACCAGCAGGAACAATTGACATACGAAATGTATTTCATTTGTGTGTTCTCTTTCTTATCAGTTTTACAGCATGAAGTTCTCTAGAAGAAAATTGCATAATGTACTACATGGCGTAATAAGCATTTTTTATTATGTACTGTATTTTAACATCTCAGGTCCACCATATTGTTTTAGGTTTATAATTTAAAGGGTTTTGAAACAAACAAAAGTGATTTTAATATTACTCAGACTGTGAGTTTAATTCTGAGTAATTGTATTGTATTGTAATTGTTAATATGAGTCATTGTTTGAGCTAAAGGTGCTTTATCCCAGTCCCTGATTTAAAAGATTTTATTTTGTATTATAATGACACAACAAAAAGATTGTGTTTTTTAAAAGTTCAACTGATGGACTCATGTAAAGGCCCATTACTGTTTACCAAACATTTTACAAGATTATCTAATCTCTGTTTTTACTGCTTTCATAGCCTACTTATAAACAATATCAGGACAGGCTTATCACAACTTTCATGTGTGACCAAAGCTGCATCATATAAGTTACATTATAGAATTTCACAGAATGGAATCATACAAAAGTGACATGTCATTGACATGGCAAAGGAATGTATTTGTGATCTTCATCTGTGATTATATATCAGTTCTTATGTTTCTAAATAAAATGTCTGAGAGATACAGAAACTGTCTATTTTATGAGATATTGGTAACCTAAAATATTGAACTAATACCTAAAGCAATGTAAACTAATAAACAAGACATGCACCTTGCCACAAGGTACATACAATAGAACACTTAAACAGACAATAGAACACTTCCTTTAAAAACATTTTTGTTCCGAATATACTGAAGGTAAAAATGTGTATTAACAAATTTTTCATGAAAGCAGAAAATAACGCTCTGCAATCAGCATGATTTGTAATATAGACAAAGCAAAGGTATGTTTTAAACATGTATATATAAACATACATATTTATAATTAATTTTTTGTGTCTTGGGGTGTCTTGAGTCTTTGTTTTGTGTAATGAGGGGTTATATGCAGAGACTCGCCACATAGTAGTCATGAAGGTATCTATTTATTAGTTAAACTTAAGCTTAAAAGATCATTTTTCAGGGTCCATAGTTTAAAGGTCAGGGTCCAGACAACTGACCCGGTGAAGAACATTTATATACACTTTTATATAAATATTATATACATATATATATATATATATATACACACACACACACACACACACACACACACACACACACATACAAATATGTGTGTGTGTAAAGCATTCTGGCACAGGGTACAATACTGTATATACACTGGCACAGTGGTCTTTGTTACTAGCTACTAGCTCTGTAGCTACAGTAATATTTCAGAATATTAGGTCAATGGGTAACTTGTATCGTGTAAATAATCAGTTGACTGAAGTGTTTCATAGTTTTTTCCAGCACAGTTTTCAAATGCTTACAGTTACTACTGCAAACCACTTCCCACATCATAAACCTACTGCATTGCCCAATTCACTTGGCTCCCAGAGTGAGCCAAAAGCTACTTTCACTTGTTTTTGGTAATCACAAACTTCACAAACTTGTGTTCTAACAAAGTTAAACGTCTTACAAAGGGGCTTCATTCTTTTGAGCTTTTTGATTTTGCATTATATTTGCAAGACACCATGTAATATTTGTTCTTTCACATCTTCAAACCCTTGATGTTTGCAGGGACACATAGTAGACCATTGGCTGCAGGCTGAATTAGTCTTTCCAATATTAAGTTTGCCAAGGCAGGCTTTCCTGCCTTGGCAATGCATAATGCAATGTAAAATAAAATGTTAGTGGTCTTCACATCTGCTTTCTATTATTCTGCTTTCATATTTTGACCGCTGCTTCTAATTTTTAAATTGTGAGCAAAGTTGAGTAGGTGATATGATATCAAAAACACAGAATCAGAAAACTGTGACAACAGTGGTCTTTGAAACCACTTAATTTCAAAGTTCATGTTTTTTCAGTGGTTTTATATGGGCTGGGTATTGCAACCAATTTGTTGATTCAATTCGATTCTTATTTATAGGGTTTCAATTTGATTACATTTCTATTTTGATTCAGAATTGATTCTGGCAAGAACCGTGACTTACAATTCTCTTTTTCTTTTTGTTTTGATAAAATTAATAGGAATATTAGCAGGAATATTAGGTTGCTGTCACTTTAAGACTTAATGCATTTAAGTCTTATGTCAATATTGTATTGACACATTAGATTTATTTCCAGTTGTATTTATTTCCAGATTTATTTCACAAATGAGTAAGTTTATGTGAATACTTGGCAAACCAAGTATTCACATAATCAGAATCCATGTGTAAGTGGATCTGCTCCTCCCTACCTACTCTCACTCCTTCGTACTTATGTGCCCACCAGGAATTTGCGTTCTGCTAACGTACGTCGCCTGGTGGTTCCATCCCAACGAGGGAGGAAATCACTCTCCCGGACTCTCTCTTTCACTCTGCCCGGTTGGTGGAATGAACTCCATATCT
>JAZGTI010015739.1:0-13206 GCA_036877585.1 Botia kubotai
CCCGTGTCCCTGCAGACACCGGTGACAGAAATCAAATGATTTTGCGCCGCTAGGGGACTTTGCAGCTGAGCGCCCATCTCTTCCAGAGGAGACACCGGATAAAACAGAAGGATCCTTTGGAGAGCTCCAGTACCCTGGAGACGCGATGGAGACCTCCAGTGTACCGAGCACCAACGCGTCTACCACCGCGCTTACTCGACTTCTTAACTTTACGAATGAGGTTAACGTCTCCGAAGATGAGCACCCTTCCATGGCAGGGTTGCGCGCAACAGAAGAGCCGTTGTATCTTGTGGTCAACACCTTTAGGACTGCCTTGCAAGGCACTCCAGCAGGGCTTTTGGCTGGTCCATTCTCACCATCTGAAGAGCCCACTCACCTAATTGTGGCGTTCTGGGATTCACCCTTGAGTCATGGAATTAACGTGTTTGTTGGGTTTGTCTTGTGCTTCACCATGCTGGGTCTTGGATGCACGGTGGAGATCAGTCAGCTGGGCGAGCACATTCGGAAGCCTATAGGAGTTCTTTTGGCAGTGGTTTGCCAGTTTGTCCTCATGCCTCTGATAGCCTTCCTTCTGGCTCTGGCTTTCTCCCTAAACGATGTCGCCGCTATGGCAGTGTTGCTGTGCGGCTGCTGCCCCGGGGGTAACCTCTCCAACATCTTGTCACTGCTAGTAAACGGGGAGATGAATCTCAGGTACCCGTTGCATGTAGTCCACATTCAGCTGGTTATCTGCCATACATGTTTAAAATGTATATTTAAATGTTAAAAATTGCTTAAATATTTACACTTGTTAATTGCGCATTAGTGCCAATATAATCTTTATTGTTTCTTTTGTCATTTTTACAAATTGATCAAAACATATCACAAGTCATCAGACCTTTAACAGTGGTGTCCGGAACTCGGAATGAAATTCATAGAAATATAAAAATTAAGCTTCAAATTCAGAATATATATTATATTATTGTTTGATTGTCTTTGGTAATATTTTGCTTCTGATTGATTTTACTATACAGTGTAGTTATGACCATCTCGTCCACTCTTCTGGCGCTTGTACTCATGCCGCTGTGTCTATGGATGTACAGTCGCGCGTGGATCAACACGCCCGTGGTGAACCTGCTGCCCTTCGGCGCTATCATTCTCACCCTCTGCAGCACACTCATTCCCATCGGGCTCGGTGTCTGGCTTAGACACCGATACACTCGAGCGGCTGACATCATCCTTAAGGTGACTCAAAGCACCGCAAAACTTTAATCAGTTAAGTTGTTTTAACAGCGTTTAAATGTGCTTTTAATGTACCTTAATGCATGTTGCGCAAATGTTGTATTGAGTTTGTTACTCATTATCAATTAGGAAAGAAAAACAAAAAATTCAAGGTGATTTTATTTGGAAAACATATTCCAGTGGAATAGTTTCATCAAAACCAAGAGAATTACAAACGGACTTAGCTTTTGGACGTCGCGCCTAAATAACCCTGTTTGCTTTTGGGTACATATGTCGCGTTTCTACTGACAATAGTATCTACAATATCTGGCCATTAAAAAAGGACCGCACTGCCCAGGTGACGTCACATGCGGGCATTGGTTCCGTCTTTCAGTTAAGCTTATCTAGGAACAGTCTGGTGAAGGCACCGTGGCGACTGTGTGATAGAGGAGGCAGAGAAGGGTGGGGGAACATAGAGTGATAAAGTGATAGAGGAGCTTATGGGGATGTGACTAAATGAAGCTGTGGTGTGGGGGTGTGGGGTGTGACATTAAGTGGAGTGGATAAAAGGACTGACTTGTCACTCTCCTATGACCTGCACTTCTCTTCTGTAAGACAAAGTGCCATTCTAAGCCACTTTAAGTATTTATTCACGGTCATAGAAAATCATAGAAAAATGTCACATCACAGTGTTCAGAACATTACTGCCAGTAAACAGGCCTGCATGGAATGTGTGCATGCAGAACTCTGCAGAAAGCTCTAGACATCTGAGCATAATTGGAACGTCTATCATTGTCAAAGACAACGTCAAAGACAATGACAGTGTTTATTTAACAATATTTTCTATTATATTTAGTCAGCAATATTTAACAATGTTTAAATCAATTACACAAAATTATGCAGCTTTTCTTCCAAAATCGACAAACTCTGATAGAAGTGTGGACACTTCATCTTGGCCTACAAATAACTGAAATGAACCAAACTGATCTATAAATTCTGATGGGAAACTTCACTGAGGTCTCATTGGCTACATTACAGCTAATGGCTGTAATCAATGGCTTCTTAGGAGATTGCTGTGCTAACCTGTGCTTTGTGCTTCTGCTCCAGATGTCTTTGTGGTCTCTCCTGGTCACTCTGATGATGCTCTTTATCATGACTGGAACAATGTTGGGACCGAAACTGCTGGCCACCATTCCTGCCTCAGTGTATCTGATAGCTGTGCTCATGCCCATGGCAGGCTACGCGGCAGGATACGGCCTGGCGACACTTTTCGATCTCCCCCCCAACAGCCGAAGGACTGTGTCTCTAGAGACTGGCTGCCAGAATGTGCAGCTCTGCACTGCTATCCTGAAGCTGGCTTTTCCACCGCAGCTGATGGGAGGCATGTATATGTTTCCTCTGCTCTATGCGCTTTTCCAGGCAGCAGAAGCCGGTATCTTTATTCTTGGGTACCGCATGTACAGGAAGGAAGTGTTACATAAACAGGACTTCATGGAGGAGGATGAGGATGATACTAACATAAGCTACAAAAGAATGAAGGAGGAAGATGTGCCGTTTGATTCATCATATGGTGCAGTTACAGTGAGCGATCCCAATGTCATCAGGTTGGAGTCACAGGATGGTGTTGGAAGCCCCACACCTGTATAGGGGATAAAAACAATTGACTTGGCACCCACCAAGGAGAATAGACTTGTGTAATATGTATTCACATTAGGATTGATTCGTCATCACTCACTGTTATGCTTCTAACCAATCACATAAAGCATTCCCACTAATGTGCCAAAAATTATTGTAATATTGTAAAAAAAGAAAAGCTATTTAATGACATCACACAGCAGTAATATTAAAGTTGAGCATCTAAGCCAATCTTTTTCTAAACATAAAATCCAGAATATGGATTGATGTGGTTTAGAAAGATTTACATTTGCCTTTACATTTAATCCTTAAGCAGATGCCTTTATCTGAAACATTACAAGCAGTCCTTGGAAGAGCAATGCAAAGACCATTCAACACAATTTTCTGATATCTACATCATTTATAATGTCAAATTTAAAAGCAAAAGCTGATGTTGGGGAAGATTTATGAAGCATAATTTTTAGACACAAAAAAAATGAGTTTATTCATGTTTTCATTCTTAAATTTTACATTCATTCAATGGTACACTAAAAAGGGTTTCAAAGTGCCACAGAAGAAAGCAACTCATACATCATTAATATGGATTAATGCTGCTGTCTGCAAATGAAAACAGCTATTACCTCATTAACAGGATTACAGCAATTTATTTGATTGCATTTTGTGCACCCAGAGCCTGAGAGGACAGACTCATATACTAGTTGGTATTTTTAATTTCCTGTCATCCCTTTAGGGTCCCAAAATTGAAAGGATATATGGTCAGGTTTAACAGTGTTTCAAAAACAGTATACCTAGATATTAACTTGATATGTCCAATATTAAAGGCTTCAAAGCATGACAGTGTCAGGTCAGAACAAATATGATAAGAGGTGTAATAAAGAGACGTATTCTAGAAAGAAATGATCATCTGATAACGATCATCTAATATTTCTGTTTCAAAAACAAGTATACTTCTCTGTAATCTAAATGAAAATATTGCATGTTTATCAGAATACGCCTGCGAGATTAATAAATGTTTACGACAAGCATCTAATATATTTTTCTGCAGTAGTATTGAAAGAGAATGCATGTTTGGGATTCCATGCCCTATAAACTGAATCGGAACGTGCTTATGATAAAAATGCAGCGCACTCACATCAAGCAGTGTTATTTAGGCATAACATTAGATTTTGAGACTTATGTTTTAATCTTAATTGGACCTAATTGCACACCTGACCCTAATCTGTGTGCCTTTGCTTCCACGTAAACAGAAACAATCTGTTTTCATATCTGGCTATGTAAAAAGTGGTTAAGTATGGTAACGAGACTGGCTACAACTAGATTTACTCTTCTTACAACCCTTATTCTGGCTAGAGACAGAAAGCTTATTTTGCCAGTTACGGCGAGGGTGAGACCTGCTTTGATAATTAACACAAGACACATCTGACATCCATTTTATCTCAGATCAACTCATTTCGTGTCGGAAAAAAGCCAATACTAAAGCTATCGGCGACCCAGGTAAACACGAAGACCTACGCGTCCATCCAGTGTGTATTGGGCCTGTGCATTCTTTTAGCCCAGAAGCATGATGCTCTGCGAAAGGAGGTCCAGACTCCCGGGAGCCTCATCAGCGGTGGCGTCAGGTTTCCGCCCACTCAAGCCGTATATTCTGTAGTCGTCTCCAGAAGACGACTCTCTTCTTGAGGACACCGAGCCGGAGCCTCTTTATTCTCTTGGTTTCAAGCGGGTCAGTTTGTATGGGAGACTAATTTCTGCTGTTGAGCATAGTCTGACCACTATTCTTAATTTGACAGTGAAAACAAGTGTCTTTCAGATTTGGAAGATGCTGCTTGTGTTAGGTAACGTGATGTCAAGTGGACCCCAAAATACATCACTGGCAGGATCTGTGCTTGTGTTGTAAAGGCAAATGGCTGTCTTGTGATGGCACATTCAGCTTCAAATACATTATTTAGAGCCTCTTTACCTTGCTGTCAAGCTTGTTTTTTGCCCAACTGGGATTCCACTTCATCAGTCTTGGACAGACATAACTCCCCAGTCACGATTCATTTTTTTGGGTTTTTCTTAATTTTCACCTGAAATAAAGTGGTAAATACTACCACATCTAAAATTTGTCTGACTAACCTTTTAGAAAGTTAAAGTGTATTGCTGGCCTTTTTCAACATTCAATCTTTAATGAATGCACTTTGCAAAAATCCTGAATTTGATTTTTAATGGACTACTTATGACAGGGGTTTTTAAACTTTATGATACCATGGACCCCCAAATATGATGCACCTTTTGTGAGCGACTCCCCCTGTTTTTGTGTAAAGAAGCATTTAAGGTGTTTAAACACTTTCAACTAAAAACAATTCAGCAATAACTTTCATCGTAAATCTTGTTTTATAGCAGCGTCACAAAGAATACTGCCTTACAACATACAGTGAGTGAGATAAAGAGGACCGTAATGGAAAAAAGCGATACATAAACTAGAAGGATATTTTCCAGAATTGTTTATTGCCTTGTACATAGCAAGAAAGGAGAGATTTTTAATCTGAGGGTCCCCAAATCTTGGTTTGAAAACATATACCACCACAGTTGGCTTGTGATTGAAGCATGACCACAGATAAACAGTTGAGGAATGTTAAAACTGCTGTAAAATGAACCAACAAAAATCAGGTGTCGCTTATAATCAGATTTTTATTTAACAGTACAGGGAAAAGCACGTAAGATGACAAAGACAAACCAGAAAGAAGTGTGAGAGGGGACAAAAATAAAAATAAAAGGATAATGCACTTCTAGATAAAAACTATATTTCTCCAGGTAAACAATATATCCATTAAATAATTAAGAACAGCATTCAAAATGTACCAAGCAACAGAACAGCTCTCTGAGAGGAATGAATACAGTGAACATTTTTTCCATGTGCCATAACAAATTAAAGACCCCCCCCATTCTGCAGTTAAACAACTTTCCTGATATCACTTTATCTTTAAGTTCAGCAAGCAAAGCACAATGCCTTCCAGAAGCATCACAGAGACCACAAACCCTCAGTGCAGCCCTGAGTCTAGGGTTAAGACAATGCCAACACGGACAAACACCAGCCCCAGTTTCCCCACAGCAGGGGCTCTAGTGTGGCCTCTGTGGGGGACTTTGAGCCAACATGAAGATCACAGTGGATATTAAGGAATGCATATGGAAAAGCTTGGCTGAGCAAAAAAGAAAACCGCCAGAGGAATAAACAGATGACTGACCTCTGACCCCAGCCATGCTCATTCACTGTGAAATATTGAAGTTTAAGGTGGCATATATTATTACAAATGAGATGTTAGTCTGAGACTTACATCCGAACAGCTATTCACTTTGTTTTGCATTCGTTTTTGCCGTATACTGAGCTCTCTCTGATTGAACAGTGCATTACACAAATGTACAAGGGAAAAATACTGCTTTTACACTATACATGTTCTAAAATATATACAGAGTAAAATAAGTTATTGATATTTCTATTGAGTTGCAGCCACTTTGCACTTCACCTGTGCATCTCATTTTGTTAACGTGCATGTATGAGAACGTGTGTGCAACTATCAGTCCATGTCAAACAAACATACACTCGCTCTTCTGTTCACACACACACACACAAGCACAAACACACACAAAGTCTATGGTTTTCTACAGGTAGCTACTTATTTGGTTATAGATTAAGGGTTTTGTAAGAGCGACCCGGTGAGCTGAAAGCTTTCCCCAATGCAGATCAATTAAGTTACAGATAAACCTCTCTTTATACAGAAAGTACAGCCCCTCTCCCCAGCTTACATGTTAAATATTCTAACATTTACAACCTAAGACTGTTAAAAAATACATTTTTCAAAAAAATATTTGCTGCAGGCTTTTCTCTTTAAAGCATGCTTTTGAAAACTTTTGTCTTTGTGATGGACAATGAGAACAGTCAGACAAAATCTTGTTGATCCATCACCATATCTTGCTTCTCATACAGCTACTGTACAGGAACTCTCCAGGTCACCAAACCCCACGGATGCCAACACTGCCCAGAGGTCATAGGTCATTCCGCCAAACAGCTTCAAATTTAGCATCATTATTTCCCAGTGTCCCTCTTACAATGGTTCTTGACCAATACTATCCTTCGTGTTTTTAATCATATGACTACAACTGACATTTGGAGAATTTTAACTATATTGGAGACTTAAGAGGGTGAGAGTGAGTTAAAATGGAGGACGTGTGTAATCATATAGTTGAGCAACTAATGTTCACACATTCTTTAGCCCTTTGAGGTGAAGTCTATATAAATCCCCAAACCCCTCCCACTGGCCTTATTCTGGGTCAAGGAAGAGAGTCCAATTCTTGCCTTCCAGTTTGACCCAGTCTGGACCTGTTGAATCTCTCACAGTCCAGTGCTGAGGACTGTGTTCTCTGTGTCGATTTGTGTCTGTATGTGGGATGTGGGAGCTGGGGAGAGAATGCATGTCTGCTGTGTGTGTGGGTGCATCTGAGCCTGGCAGAGAGCTTCGCGAATCTGAAGGTTGAGCTCCATGAGGCGCGCACTGGCCTGAGAGAGATCCCTGCTGGGGCCCACCACAGCCAAACAGCCTGTCTGACCCAGAGTCTGGTGCCTGAAGTAAATATGCAGCAAAGTCTGCACAGCATCATCCTTGTCAGTGCCGAATATGTCACTAGGCCATAGACACCTGGAAATTAGATGGAAGTAGATAGTAAGCTAAGCTTCATAAACATGAAATCAATGCAAAAGAGAACTGAAGATGTTTAGTGGGATGACTTTTTATATTATTAATAATGCTATGTCCAAGTCTGGACCAATAAGATCAATAAGCTACTAGTGTGTGTGCATGCTTACCTGAAGGCTTTAACTTGGGTGATGGCTGTGCTGAAGTCACGTGCTCTTAGGCTCTCGATGAGTGAGTGAATGGCTGTCTCTGTGCTTGATTGGTCCACCTCAAACTCGCTCACACCTTCTTGTCCATCACTCACTGACTCCGCCTCCTTGAGACAGCTTTCTAATATGGCCAGCTCCTCTGACATGTTAGTTACCTGAAAATCATAAATGCATCATGGAAACATTAATATCCTCACAACTTAAGCCAAAGTACTCCAACTCAACAGCACACAAATATACAACAGTAAATCAAACCAAAACCTGTATGTTAACATAAATGTGATGCATTTATGCATGTGTGTTTCAGTACATAAGTAATATGTCAGTGGAGGTCTATGTGTATGCACAGCGTAAGTGAGTTAGTATTGATAGATGATAGGTGGAATGGCTTTGCTCTGGTCTGCATCAGTCTCTTTATTAGCGAGCATAATCAAGTTACACTGCACTAAAGGCATTACTCCCTGACAGACCTTTTTATGCATTCATCCTGACACACACACACACACACACACACACACACACACAAATAAAATATTAACTTGATATGTTACATAAAACCAAATATTCTATAGACAAAATGTATCATAATCTCCCTGTATCTACAGATCAGTGTATGTAGCAGTGCTGGAATGTTTTTATTAAGTAATATTTGCCCAGAATTGATTTTCAAAAGCACGCTTTACCTTTGAGAGCACATATGTTTTTTAACATAGATATCGGACAGATACAGGTCAATACAGGGTCTGCAGGTCAATACAGGGTCTGAAAAGCCACTAAACGCTAGAATATTATACATGTTAGGATAACTGATGTCAAGCCCCCAAGTTGTCGAGTGTTGTGCGTGTTTGGCCAATGCTGCTGGCTTCGTCATTTTATGCCTTGTAAACCACCCAAAGAGCTATTTATTGTCAAAAACGCATCACTGTGAAAGTGACATACGTTTATACACATACACAAATATTCACAAAGGACAATTGTGATGTAAAAGCAGACAGACCTCAGCCACTCTCTTGATGGTGTCCACCCTGCTGATGAGTTTACAGTAGGCCTGAAAGAGCAGCAGCAGCTGAAAATGAAGTTTATACAACCTTCTACACAACTCCAGTTCCTAAAGAGAGCAGAAGAGACAGAAAGAGAGTAAGATCATTATACCTTCATCCCAACATGATAATCTGCACTGTCAACAGCAAAACAGCATAATCAGCTGAACAAATTAATGCATAATTGGAGAGCTGGATAGATGGATGTACAGAATGGATGGATGGATGAAAGTCCTGAAACGGAGGGGAGGGCTTGGAAGAGTTACACCCTTGTGCATCAATTATGTGCATTATCTGACAGCCAGAGATGTGGACCATGTATAGTTCCATAATCTAAACAACCCCCGAAAGAAACAGTTTCTGTCATGAATTACACACTACATAATATTAACTTTATTGTGCCAGAGGGAATGCTTTAGGGAAGCAGATGTAAACAAAATATACACTGTGCACTATTATTATTGTTTACATTTGCTGGCTAGTGTGATAACATCTTTCTACAATCAATCGATATATTTTAAACCGAGGCGATTTCTCCACAGCTCATCTTTCACGGAACAGTCGTGATATGTTTTCACGAACAGCTAAGACAGGCACTGTTCAATGAGAGATGTCACTCATCTCTTATTGGCTACAGTGTAAGCACTGACACAATCGACCCGATTTAAAATCTTAAATATCAAACATGTCCTGATGTTTCTCAGAGCAGATTGGGAGGTGTAGGATTTGATCTGTAAACACCTCACATTATGAGATAATCTTGACTGAACATCGGACCCGACTGAGGTTCTGGACCCGAGTAAGGGTCCAATCTTTTTTCTAAGATTCTAAGGAGGGAAAAATTGGGATAAAATCGCCCTGAGAATCCTGTAGTCTGAGCCTGACTTAACATGAACAATTTAAGGTAATTTTCCAATCCTCCACTCAGATGTTCATGGACACACTCCATTTCCACAGTGAATGCATTATATGTGCCATCAAACTCTAAGCATATACTAAAACCCATTAGCAAATTAGCATTTAGGTAGGAAAGTCGAAATCATAAGTATACATAACTCATTTAATCCACAGTGGTTAATGAAGCATGAAGTAAAGATAAGATCATGAATTATCAAAGTTTTTTACAGTGTTATAGTAATAGTGCGGAAGAAATAGTGAGGTGATTCTGAATTCTGATTAATTTAGAATGAGTGCACAGAAACATCAAAGCAAAAAGAATGAATCAGTGTTTCATCAATGAGTGTCTAAATCAGAAAGTATTGTGAATAGGTTCTAAAATATGATAAACCACTTACTGCTAGCATTTCCATGTGCTAAGCAAGAAGGACAGCAGGTCACACAAAAGAGGAAACAAAGAAAAGAGACCAAAAATTAGTGAGCTTATAACACCCCAAGAGCACCATAAAGGAGAGAGAAATATTGCAGTGCATTGATAATTAACAATGACACAAAGATTGCAGTCTCATGCAATGCATTCTGGGAGGGGAAATTACACAGAGATATAAAAAAAATAGTAAAAATATATTTAAACGTATGTAACATCTCCTGTATAA
Source organism: Botia kubotai (assembly GCA_036877585.1). Classification (NCBI taxonomy): domain Eukaryota; kingdom Metazoa; phylum Chordata; class Actinopteri; order Cypriniformes; family Botiidae; genus Botia; species Botia kubotai. The sequence goes on from JAZGTI010015739.1 coordinate 10,311, forward strand.
AGAAAAACAGTTAAAGAGCTAAAGAGAGAGGCAGAGACAAATAAAGGCTATAGATAAAGATATTTAAAAGTCAGAAATATAACAGCAATATCTGTGCTGGGAGACTAAAACAGAAGAAGACACTTTGTGGCATCAAGTCACAAAATCTGACTTCAGATCTGTAAAATCAGAAAGAAAGTACTAAGCAGAGGGACACAAAGATGAAAACAAGAATTGGAGATTGAAGAATTGGAGATGGAGGACAGAAAGGATGAAGAGATTAAAGTTGCTGCATGCTCTCTCATTTAACCCTATTTGCCCTATATTCTATCATGAGCTGATACAGTCAGTGAGAGATGGATTACCATTTTCATATTTTGATTCAGTGGCCAAAGCAAGAAAACACTAAATAAACAAAATTCAAGATGAACTGATAGCATTACTGTTTTTCTTTATTTAAACAGGGAATATTTTGGCCATAATAACGTGAAGCACAAACCCCATACCATGACAGCCCTACTTCTTTTTCCTTAGAATTAATAAGAATGTTTAATACACATGTTCTCTTTTGCCTGCTCAAACAGACCCTCAGGAACAACAAGGTATTGTGTGTGTGTGTGTGTGTTAGAGTGTTTTGTACCTGAGCTTGAGTGTTGGGTCGCTGGTCACTGTCTTTATCGCCAAACGTCTTCCTGCAGTTATTCAACCACTGCAGGGGGGAAGAGGAGAGCAGATACACTTAACCACCCCATAATGCCACAATAAGAAAGAATTACAGAGATCTTTGAGCGTGTGTGTAAACGGCAGGTGGTAAAGCAGATGGGAAATTTTGCCTGTAAATGTTGCCGTTATGGCTGAATAGACATATGACATTTCTGTAAGTATGCAACATCAATGGACAAATGGTTTGTGTGTGTGCTTGTGTGTGAAATAAATTTAACAAGGATGCACTACTTAGCAAATTAAAGAGGGTCTGCATAAGTACAGGGGGGTCAGAACACAATAATGTAGAGGCAAAGCCTGTCTCTCATCCAATTACTGTCCTTTAGTCATCCACTATCACATCTGCCCCCACAACTGCCCTCTTATAGCATGTCCACCCAGCTAAATGATTTAAAGGCTCTTTGAGACTATTCTTAGTGATTGTGTATGGATGGAAATTGGCTGCTGTAGATTCTGGATGGGTGGCTAAATCAACTCATGTCCCAATATGATATAATAGCTAGCCATAATAATAACTGCACAGAGATGTCAAACAGCGGTTTATAAGCCCACATCGCCAGCCTATTCTACACCATTTCATAACTCTGCAAACTCTAAAAACATGAAAATAACCCTAGCACACACATTTTGCTTATTAAAATATGGCATGGTGATGTTTATGTAGTTTCTTTTTGATAATTAAAGATTTGCATGTACTTGCAAGTTAATTTTGATCACTTAAATAAACAAAAGTTTATTTAAGATCACTTGCCTAAAATGTTTCTTATGATCTTAAAAGTCTTAGTCTGAAGCCATTTTCTTAAATGTTTGACATTAATTTTGTAGACGTTTATATAATTACACCAACTTAAATTTCTGTCATTAGATTTTTTTTTTTTAAAGAGATGTTTTAGAAATTGATGACTTGGACTAAATACTGACACAAGCAATTTATGAGCCCAGCATAGATGGAAACTCCCATATTACTGTTAAAAAATATTGCAGGGTGATTTCAAGAAACTAGATGGCAAAATGCCAAAAGAACATTCTACAAATTCTAGGCAAAGTGTGGCTACATTAAATATGCTAAAGTAAAACATGGTTTGATTTATTTGAAATTTTCTTTATTCACAACATAATTACCTTTGTGGTATCTGACAGTTTTAATGCGTTTACTATTATTACAAAAATGTGGAAATAAATTTTAACAACAAATGAGTAAGTGACCCTAAACGTTTGACCAGTAGTGTAAAGGAGGCATGCATTAAACTTATGTTATTACACGGCTTTCCAGAATACTAGATTCTGATTGGTCAGTCAAATTATTCCGTATGTTATGATAACACACTGATTATCTGGGTACTGTGAGTCATCTCGACTGGCAATACCTATATGTTTAATGTATCACTCCTGCCAATGTATTATCTCATGCCAAAGTTTATTTGTTATAAATGAGGGAGTAAAATATTTCAAATCAATACTTCATAACCAATAATTTATTTATGTGGCACATAGCCATGTACATAGCCAGGTGGGATAATAACATTATCCTGTATGTAACTGTACTACATGGTTCTAAAATGTTTAATGAATTACTGATGTCAGCACATTCTTGTGGTGTGTAACAGGTGTATTCGGTAATCTCACCTGTTCAGCTGCTTCTTTCTTGCTGTTGTAAGTATCCAGATGCTCCTGTAACTCCAACACACTGAACTTCAGTGTTTCCAAAAGTCCACAGGAGACCAGCTACAACACACACACATACAGTTTATATACAGTTATTATATATTATCAATTAGACAATATATATAAAAATGCTTTATGTCATACTCATACATGTAGATACGTAATTGACACTGATGTGTGCTTTGTAGTTAGCCAGACCGATATAAGTAAGTAAACATCAATAAACGGTACAATGTTCAAGGGTCTCGGTTTTCAGAAGTGTATATTTGGCCCATAGTTTACAAATACAAAAAACTCACAGTTTCCGCATCCAGTAGAACTGTAGGACACTGGGAACAAGAGGTCATGACCTCTAGAGAGCTCAAGAACTGGTTTCCCATTCGTTGGAGCCCCTCCCCAAGGAAGCATACTGATGCATGGGTAATAGAGTCAAATTTCCTCTGAATGTGCTAAAGAGAGAGAACAGAACAAATTGTACACTATTACAGGGACAACTGGGCTACAACAATCAGAGGTTAAAGGACAGGGT
>JAZGTI010015740.1:0-13206 GCA_036877585.1 Botia kubotai
GTGAATTATAAATTAGAATAGTATTATAATTAAATGTTTTATTCCGTATCCTTTTTTCTTTCAGTTCAATAAAACTCGTCGGGTTATCCAGAAAGTACGTTATTACTTTACTCAAGTGACGTGACCATGATGGAGCGCACGAGAATTTTACGACTTGATCTCTAGGACAATTCACCTTTGTGTCACCCCTACAGCAAACACAAGCATCTGTGTAATGACAACTATAATAAAATATTCAAAACACTGACAACGTAGTAAGTTTCAGGTAGTACAGTGAAACTATTAGGGACATCAATTAACTATAATACATTAATTGTGCGTCCCAACTGGACTAATAGAAAGATTAAGGACGGCCTTTAAATTTTAACACTGTATGCCCACGAAGTTGCTTCTAGTCATTGTTAAAAGCTCCTAACCTTACTGTTTATTAATGAAATAAAACATACAGGCCTTTCCGGAAAACTTTTAATCAACGTAGTCTGGAGTAAATCATGCCCTGCACTTTTCAGTTAATCTTTTAACTTGTCTTTAATTATTAATCGCTTATCTGTGGATAAAGCAAACTAACGATCGTGCAATTCTCACAGTGTTTAAAATAAATACCTGAAGTTGCTCCATGGTGCAACTAAAATTTATTTCAGAAGTGCCGTCCCTCTGCGAAAGTAATACGTGTTTAGTTAAAGTGAGGAAAAGAGAACAACATTACTAACCATATAATGTATTGCGAAGAATGTCATACCTCTGTGTTCAAGGAAATCAGGTAAGATGTCTGATTGACTTTATGTACATGACCGTTCTGCCAAGAGAAACAAAGATTATGAGACACTGATTAGTAAAGAGTAAACTGAAGAGTAAAACTAATCAACTTGAAGTAACAACGTACCTTTATACAATACTCAAGGCGCCATGAAACATCAGTTATATGAGGAGGGCATCTGCCAATGCTGAAATTAAAAAAAATATTTAAACATTTTAAAAATTAATTTAATTAAATCAATAAGCCATTACTTAATCACTGCCCGGTAACGTGCAGTTTTAATCTTGCATAACACTCCGTAATAAAAGACAACACTGCATAAACGTTTATGTGACAGACACAAGTTATGTTTTAAGTAAATGTGCATGATCAGTAACGCAATTGATATACATAATAAAATGCCTTACCTTGACAACAAAGATTCCAAACGTCGTTTGTTTTTCTACGAGAGACAGAGAGAGGGGCTACTCAATTCAGTTCAGTAATATTTTAACGGCATGCTGAGGATTGTGCGTCACCTGGTATGCGGTATAAAGTATGTCCACTCTTTCACTACTGAACCTGACATCCTCAAGGCACGAGCTGCATAAGGGCACAGGGGATTTTAGAATGCACATGCAAAGTGCTGGACAATATTTCATTAATAAATATCACCAGGCAACATTATTGTGGATGTTACCTAATTGTTGATTTATCTGCATTTTGTTTAACTCCTTCCAGAACGAAGGTGGCTGCCGCAGTATGGCAGTGTTTCAGGGCTGCCTGATCGATGTGCTTCAATTCTGGGTGACCTGCGATAGATCACAAATTGTTCTCAAGAGACACGGCATGCGTGTATGTGTGTGAGAAAGAGAGTTGGCTAGCGAGGAACCGCTTAGCGGTTAACTAGCGTTTACTATCAAAACTTAATTTCTTATTTGTTTACATGTATTATATGCGCTGCATGTACGGCATCGTTTATCATAATAACGTAAATGTTCATTTTTTTATATATTCGCTTTGTTATTAAGGAAAAATCTTTCATGTTGGCCAGCCCATGCACGATAGCATAGCCTAAGAGGCTAAATAGATGATTCGTTTATATGCGCTATTCTGTTAGCATCGTATGCAAGGCACTTAGCAAAGATGACGACAATAGTCAGTCTTCAATGGCTTAAACCTCATCTGCTGAGCCTAAGATGAATATTACACCAGCAGCAACACTCGTAGCATAGCCGGTGCCACTTCCTTCGTGCCCGGAAAGCACCGGAAGTAGTGTAGCACAAAGAAAAAAACAGCCATCTTACCTAGAACTGTCTCGCCTCCAGATGACAGCAGGCTGCTGAAGACGACCTCTGTAAATATCGTAAAGGATTTCAGGTCAAAGAGATTTAAATCGGCCAGGGTTTGAAGCCCCTTCGTTACAAATTCCGACAACTCCATTTTGAACGCTCCGGCTTCAGTCACATGAGCGCGTCAGCTGATCACAGCGCTTGTATAATCAGCTAACAGAGAGACTAATGTCTATTCTTTATGTTTATTTGCTGTTGTCCTCTACATTATGTTATCGCCACTGATTTAAAACCAAGTTGATAACACTCGCCTACTTGTAAACTGTTTCTAACTAATCTTAACCGGCGACACATGCATCATATTTCACTGCCGCGTCTTTATGTTTTAGATGCAGAAATAATATAACACACAATATTATAATAGGTTGAATAGCAGTTACACTTGCCATCCTTCTTCCTGTTTATTGGGCATTCAATCACCTTATAATGTTTTAAATGTCATAGATAGTCGCTTTGGATAAATGCGTCAGCCACATGAATCATTGGAAATGTGTATTCTGTATTATTCACTTGTCATTTGACTTCACGGTGAGTAAGGGGAAAAACAGATTGACTGTAAAAAGTTTGACTAGCCATATTAGTCACTGTTTTTTATTATTAAATAAGTTTTAATCTATTTTTGTTAACCACCATGGTAAAACCAAATTCATAATTTCCGCAAGACGAAATGTCCAAACGATACAAATTTAGCATACCGTTAAAATGCAGGTCATGCAAACGTTTTTGGCGAAATCTGATTCTACATTTAGATTTTTTCTCGTAAAACATTGTCAGGTGCAGGCTGTAAAATTGCAAATAAAAATGATAAAATTATGATGTTAAGATGGTTAGAAATTGAGATGTGTGAGACGAGTACAATTGAAATGATGTAAAATAAAGTTAAAAAATGATTTGTAAATAAATAAAATACAACTTAATTATAAAATAAAAATTCTGTCTTTCTTTACTCAATTAAAGTAATTCTTCAAAAACGGATACACGTAAACTGGGGTCAATGAACTAATAATGTGTATTATAACGTTAAATTGGTATCTTATCCAATTTTTAAAATAGGAATTAAAAGCAATGATTTTAACAACATAAATACGTCTAATTTCAGATTATGTCTAAATAAATTGCCCGTAGAAACTATGATGTGCAAAAACAAACTGCAGATGCACGTACGTAAGGTCGCCGAGGTCGAAGTAAGAAATGTTATTCAATTGAATTTCCTTTCATGAGGTTTTACTTGCATGGTTTTGGGAGTTGTGGTCTATTCGTTTTGTATATTGTGGTTTCTCTATCTCTAGCCTAATTTTCAATTATTTGTTTATCCGTTCGTTCATTAATTAAATCATTCGTTAATGTATTGTTTACATATATTTCTGAGTGCGCAAACTATCGTTTAACACGACATGAAGCAATAGGATAGTTAATATTATTTTTACACGTTGTACTTTAAAGTATAATGTTTCATTCTTTATGGTATGTTTGGTCACTTATTCTTCCAGGAAAACGCAAGCGGGGTTTTATGGAAAACTGCAGTACTACTAGAAATACGGACATCTGTAAAATTCGGCGCTCAACAAAGCTACAGTCAGTTTCTAAAGAATTTTTCCAGCCCCTAAAATATTTTTTAATGAAAACATGAACACCGGACATTGCTATACACTTTTATACATCGTCACCCACAGATATTTGGTTAAGTTAAGGGCTTTGCAAAGTTTTAATGCTAACTTTAAATAAAACAAGAAAAGCCTCATTTTTATGACACGCACAGGGGTTCGTCGGTATTTGGGTTACCAACTCTACGTCAAATGGTATAGGCTATAGAATATGCATGATGGCCCATATTTAACGGTTTGTTTTAGTTAAATACGCACACCAAATGTGCATAAGAAAAAGAAAACAGTCTTGTTAAAGTCACTTCTCCGACTGATGACATTTCATTTAGAGTCATTCAGCCTAACTAATCAGCATCCCGTTTATCTGTCGACCTTGTCATTTCACAAGTTGCTCTCGTCAGCAGTTAAATGTTGCCATTTACTGTAAGAGAAGAATGTAATAGACACAAAATACCTGATGTTTATCGTTGTTTAAAGAATTTAGATCAAGCCAATTAACGCCATGATAGACAACTCATTTTGCTGAGCAAGCATTATTTTAGTTAGCCCCTCAGAGAGAGAACAGCGGCCATCTTGGGTAATGCACGAAACGAGAGGATGTTCAACAAAATGGATGTGACGTGACTTTGCTTACTGAAAACCAAGACCTAAGACAAACCAAATTAAACTAAACTAAGAGGCTCTGCGTGATCCAGTAGCAAATGTTAAACAGAAAGTGCACGCTATAAGGAAAAAATGTTGAATTTAACCTTTTGCTCCTCTGGGGTTTTTATTAGGGGGAGGAGATTTTTAATAGCCATTAGCCTATTGTCATGGTCTGTTTTGTTAAAATAACAATTTTATTACTACTAATTATCTTCACAGCATATTGTCACAGTTCTAGGGACAACAAAAGAGCCTATAAAAACAACCAATCAGCAATGCTAGACATATGAAAAAAATTAACTATTATTTTACAACAAATAAAAACTGCTGATAACGCAAAGACAACTAGTGATAATAGGGTAAAATAAACAAGATAAAATAAAATATTTTAAAATCTGACTTTGCTCACTATTTCTTTCTGTACGTCTTTCTTTCTTTATTACCGAATCCACCTGTTTTACTTTGTAAAACATTTTTTTAAATTACTTTAAAAAGTAATTAAGCTTTAATTAAACATTTTAATTACTTTAGATATAAGCGGGAAATAAAGTCTCACAATAATATTTGGGTTTAATTAATTATATTCATTAAATTGTTAATAGCAATTTAATTAAGTTAATAAGTAAAAGAAAGAAAAATAAATAATCATTTAATAAGACGAGAAATCTTGAAAGTGGACAACAGTTAAAGTGGAAACTAATTTTCTTACATTGCCCATTTCTTCAAAACTTTAAAAACATTAACGTTTCGCGTCGTGGTAGACAAAGAAAGAGTTGTCACACTGAAATATAAAGTATATATTCCGTCGTAACCTTTACAAAACCTATATTAGTAAAACAAAGAGGTCTGGCGTTATGTATCTGTCCTTCCATCCAATGTAATAAGTTCTTAATTTCTTAAAAACTTTTTTACGATTGCAGCTTATTCACGAAGGCTTGCGACATATAAATAAATGCACATTTGTATTGCATGTTAATTAATATACATAAGCAATAAAGACAACACAGATATCTTCAATTTTCTTTAAATCTTAAATTAATTAATAATTAATTAATAATTAATTTAATTAGAAATAATCATAATCATTATTAATTAGGGTAAGGTAAGGTATTTTTTATTAAGTTCTTAATACTTATTGCGACTTAATTTATTTTTTGACTCATAAATTAAAATAAAAACAGAAGCAGAATGGAAAGTATATAAAGGCAGGACACAGAACGTTTTCAGAACGTTAGAGAAATGTGTTACTGCCTTATTTAAGGCAGAAAATGAACTGATATTCCCCTAAAAATAGTTCCTTATTCAAAACTGCACAAAAGACATACGACATAAGACATATCTTAAGGTTTGTTGTTGTGTTTATAAAGTTTTACCTATGATAGAATGTATGTCAGAACGTGTCTTGTGAGACGTGACGATCAGCCTCAGCAGTATTAAAAGACAAAGGATTTCCCATCATCAGTGCAAAGAGAAAATAAGGTATAGCTGCCTGAAGATAAGAGGACTCGTGTACGTCACCTTTAAGACATTTAAGTCAGTCTGTTATTTGTTTTGATCTTGTGATAAGTAGGCGATTATAATCACAGCAACAACGCAGCTGGTTAAATATTTAGTATACTTGCACTCTGGTCTAATCCATTCGGTTCTTTGAATCGTCAAAGACATGTCAGACATTTAGGCCTTTGATAAAAATGTTTACCTACTTATTAATTTGTGATTTGCCTGCTCGCCTTTTCCCAGTGGTGTTTATAATATTGGTAACACTTTACAATAAGGCTTTATTCATTAACGGCAGTAAATGCATTAGATAGCAAAAAGTAACAATGAAAAACGAATAATTTTACAGCATTTATTAATCTTTGTTAATGTTAGTTTACGCAAATACTGTTAACCATTGATTGTTCATGTTAGTTCATAGTTAATTGTTCCAATTAAACAAATGCAACTGTATTTGTATTGTGTATGTTTAACATAAACTAATAAGTGCTCTAGCCTATAAACATTGTTAGTTCATGATAACTAAAGTAGTTAACAGATATTAACAAATGGAACCTGAATGAACCTAAACAAAATGTCATTGTAATTTTATAGCAATAATTTAGTTTTAGTTTAGCTTTTCGTGGAGGTCACGTGTTGGGCTCGTTTGTTTGTGATCCTGTAATCCTGTTTGTTTGTGACAAAGCGTTTTACGGGAGCTCGTGAGGTCTATTTGTTCATTTTCTATTCGCAGAGACGGAGCGTATAACAAAAACGCATTTGTTCACTTCCCACTGATACTAGTAATGACTTTGCCCCCTCCATTTTACAAGCCGCTGTGTTGCTGCCTTCTGTGAACTGTGGGCAGTTTATTAGCGATGTGTGGGAAATCCTAATGGTTTCGTGCCAATCCCTCGCTCGATCTAATTCAGGGGCGGACACAGAGCCAAAAGTTAGTGCCACGAGTCTCCGCCTCTCCCGCCTGGTCCTGCAGCTTATTTATTAACGAGTAAACATCTCATGCACAGGCGAGACTTGTTGCTTTATATCTCGACGTTTGCCAATGATTATTGACTCGTCAGTTCGGAACTCTGAATGTCCACAGATCGACGCTGCTTTTCAGTACTTCGTTTAAATAAACAGAGGTTCCGATTATCTGTTATATTTATGCTTTAAATGACAGGTGGCTTCCTAGGTGATTCCTATATATACTTTACCCTCAGAGGTTGCCATTTGATTGCTTGAAAGACGTGATACGACATGGCTGAAAGTGCCCCGCTCTCTGCGCGGGTGTTTGTACGTCTGTATGTGGTTTCCCTACAGGGTGACTCTGCCCCCTATAGTCCGAAGTCCTCTCTTCGTGTTTTCGCCAAATTAAAGTATTGATGAAGGTTTACAATGACCTTACCAGTGAATTGAAACGATTTATTCACCTCAGGATCGTACGATATTTGTTTCACAACCTAATATACAAGAATTTAATAAACGCATTTATAAATTTAAACAATTCTGATGCTTCTGCAAAGTGAAGTGAAATCACTGACCCTAAGGTTTGTTCGAGTTCATTAACAAACTTCAATGTCTTTTGTCGTTTGATTTAATTTAGTTTATCAATTGTTACTCAATTGTATAAAAACAAACAGACAAACAAGAGTTGAACACTTACTGTGACCTATGACACCCGGAAATATTTACCAACATAACAGGCAACATCAGGAATTTTCTATATACACACCACATTAACAGACATAGTTTCTAAAATAATCCATTAAGGCACACAAGATGGCCATATAACATTAACAAACACAATTACCGCCATCTTTTTTAGCCCATTCAAACGACTGAAAATTATGTAGGCCTTTCTTTTCGTTGCAAAACAAAATTAAAGCAGAACTAAAATCCCGAATGATCACTTCTTTGTTAGAGCGAATAACATACTTAGGCCACACAGACGCACAAACACACATATATTGCATGATGGAAACGGCGGGGGCGCACTGGTGACCGCATGATGGCAGTGGTGGGGTGTAAGTATGGGCGTGCGCTATACCTCTGTGGAGAGGGACAAAGAAGTTATATATCAAACAGCGGGGCAATAGAGAATTTAAGTATGTCTTAAATTCAAAACCTGTGTAGAGCACTATCGCGCAATTAAGATTAGGTCCAAAATGATCTGATTTAAAAAAAAACAATTCTACTGTTACATTTATGGATTTGATCAATAATTGTCATTAACTTTAACGTTAATTTACTAATATGTTTTTAGTACGTTGCTTCAAAGCTGTGCTCTTGGTTGCTCCACCGGTTTTACTCAAAGAATAATGTCAGTTTTTGTTTGTCAGTTGATTAATGTATTAATTCCTGTGGTACAGAAAACAAATGTAGGTTAAAGGAACAATAGTTATTGATTTAGTTCATAAATATATCTGCTTATTTGAATATGCTCACATAATAAAGCTTTTTTAAATAAGAGACGCATCATATGAATACGTGCCTTTTAATTTTTTATAAATGTCCTTTTTATTTGTTTTTACTTGTGCATCAGGAGTTTATTTTTGTCCACACACTAAACAATCAATACACGTTTAAAATATTTAAAAAATATGAAGTGACGTTAACTTAAACGCCAACTTCTGTTACATAGGCCTATTTTCAAAGATACCCTTCAACAACCAGCTCAAAAGCTGCTTTCCGATCTGATTTCTTTGCACATGTGTCCTGCAGGGCCGCATACTCGTGTACTCGTGGTCGCTGCGGCGATTTTCCTGCGAGTGAAAGTGGGAAAAGCAGCCGGTCGAGTACAACACAGTACCCGCTGTTCCTTCACATACAGCCGCACGGAATAATCGCGCGCCCTTTATTCCCATTTTGAATAATCTGGATATGTTCCTGTTCTTCCCTCATTCCTTCATCCAGAAACTAATATTAACGCCGTCAACGTTCATTTAAGTCAGCTCCTTATACAGCGAGCGTGATTCCATGTAGTATGTTACTGTCAAGTAACCTAAACTTAGCAATACTAGAAGGCAACCACTGTACGTATAGACTCAAGACTGTAGTATTATATTAAAGACTGTTTAATATTTATATCAATCATTTATACATACAGTGTGTGTAGACGCCTAGACTTGGAGACGGGGACTTAATGTGTTTGTCCCCCAGAAGTACTTTTGATAAAACCGTCTGTGCTGACCGGAGTAACGTTGGCAAGCAAACCTAAAAAACTGCGTGCAAAGAGTAAAAGATAATTAACATGCATTTCATAAGGATAAATAATTTTGTATGTATATAAAACATACAGTATATTCTCAGTGATTATTTTAGCTAACTCAATAAGTAATGTTCACTATAGTTTAATAATACGACTAGATTGCTGTTAAAGGCGACTTTTATAAAAGAGAAATTGTGATATTTCGCGTTAAGTGGAATGGTTACCGACCAGGTGCAGTTTCATTGTCAGCTTGGTTTTAACTATATATTTTCTTTTATTAAAATGCTCAAAAACAACAGCATATCAGGCCGCTGGGTGTGTGTAAGGGGAATGAGTCTTTGAAACAAATATGGCAAATATTAATGACATCGTCGGTTTTCCTTATCTCTCTCTATCTTATTTATCTGTCCCTTGTCCCTCTCTCTCTCTTTCCCACACAAGCAGCACACACACCTAACCAGTCGATTATATACATTTCTCACGTAAAATGCGTATGTTTGAGTGTTTTCTGTCATACAACGAGTTTCCTTTTAATGACGCTCTGATGTTAGCTGCGCTGTTCGCTTTCCTGCTGCTATAATGCGGCACAAATGAAAGCGTTTTACAATCAGGCTCACGGCGACCACGAGATCTCAAATTCCTCGCGCAGGAGGTCCGAGCAACCGGGATCGGCTTTCATACGCGCGTATTAACGCAAAGCGCTCTCTTTGTTCCCCTCTTTTCTGCCCCATTCTTGAAGTTTTTGTTTTTATTGCTTTGCTTTTCTCTCACAAGCGAATATCTGCGAACAAGCTGTACTTCTGGAAAACCGTATTATGTTTGTTTGGTGTGTGTACACACGCACTCACCCACGTGGGGGTGTATTTTTTATGTACACAAATATGCCTGTCTATTAAAAACATGTTTGTGAAAACATATTTGCGTATATGCCAATATACAGCACTAAATATATACCGTATAACATTATTATTTTAGTTTTTATATTTAGTTTTTGTCTGTTGTGTTGACTTCCAGTATAGAATTCCACTGGTGTTACAAAACACACACATAACATTGTAGAAAGAAATATAGCCAATAACTTTATACCGGTTATACTCATCAATTCAGACACTGTTTCGACCCCCATCTTACAACACCTATTATCAAAGAGAAAGTGGCGTTACTGCGGTGGTGAACCAGGGGACTGGGCGCTCTGATTGACAGGCCATGCTTTGTGTTTCTCTCTGTGTATAGAGGCACTCCGCTGCAAACAGACTGATGGCTCGCTGCACGCACGCCCCTGACCTGACAACCTCCTGTTAACAAAAACAAGAACAAGCTGGCCACTCATAACACACAATAGCAAGGCTTTTGTTTCTCTTTTGTTTATTTTTGTTTAGTGAAAAAAGTAAAGTTTTAAAATGTAGTCACAAAGATGTAAAAATGAATTCATTTATATTGTTTTGAGGGTATGTTTTAAATTGTTGTTCTAGATATGATTCCCGTGTTCTAGATATGATATATATATATATATATAAATATATCATATAGCACTATAGATATGATACTATGACAATAGTTTATATATTTATATTAAATTATAAACATTTATGAAACAAACTAAAACGTTTATGTTAATCTATTACTGATATTATTACTGTATTTTCAGTTCATTTTGATATAGATTTATAGATTTGATATAGTCAAAAATGTAAGATGTGTTTTCTATAAAACGTTTATTTTAAAACCTTTTAAAACGTTTATTTTCAAGTATTTTGTCTATATATCTATATTTAAATGTATGCTTGTGCAGGTATACCCAGCACAATGTTTTGCTGTGTGCGGGTGTGTGTCTGTATGTATATAGGTGTTACAGCCTGTGTCTGGACTAATCCTCTGCTGTGCCCTCCGGGGGTTACCTGCCTCACAGCCTCAGGTGTCCAGGGCTTCTCTCTGTTTGCTTGAACTCAGCTCACACAATCTGCAAGGTGTCACTTGTGCTTCCATGAGTCATACCGCACAAATTCAAGCACAGGAGGGTGTGAGACAGAAGAAAATGGATGTCATGTTTAAGCGAGGAAGGACTCTGAAATGGTCATTAGGCCTCAGGCTTCACGGCTTCTGTGAGGGACAGAAGAAATCAAAATTCACAGACACACATATTTTGCAATTGTTTTCTCTGACCATATTTGCTACAAAACATTGATTTCATGCTGGTTTGTGAGAAGGCATTTCATGTTTTTTACAGATACGGCCTGAATCAGTTATATTTTGTCCTTTTTTCCTCGAGTGTCTGTTTTTGGCTTCATTGTCTTCACAAAAGACAAATCTTTTCTGCATTCTCAGACAGCCAGTGCTGATATTTCATACTTACGAACAAGCACGTATATTCATACCAGCGTGCAACAGCTGTGAGTCAGTCAATGTATTTAGGTACATTATGTTGTGCCGTGACTTTTAATATATTAATTTTACCATGCAGACATTCGATTTGTTGCGGATGGATATCTGTGTCTTGTGTGAACACATGACATCACCAGTTTCTTGCTCAGGGACCAAATCCGAATGTTTTTTCTTTATTTGAATCCGAAAGCCCTTCTGACTCTATTTCCTCCACACTTCAGGTATTGATTCTCTCCCCTGCGTGTGTGCCTGCATTTCCCTGCCGTCCCTCGTTTGTAAGCCATCTCTCACTGTCTCTCTCTCCCTCTGTCTGTCAGAGAATGAGGAGTGATGAAATCTCTCTGTCCCCGTGGCAACAGGCGGCACATGGATTGGGGCCAGTGCTAGCAGATGCCTGATCTATGATAATGTCTATTGATAGGAAAATCAATGTGGCATTGATCCTTCAGCCCTGTATGCAGAGAGAGAGAGTGAGGGAAAGCAAAATGGAAGTGAAAGAAAAAGAGTGACTTGGAAAAAAAGAAGGAGGTGAAAGAGTTATCTGGAATCTGTGTGTTAGTTGAAAAGAGGGAGAAAATAAAACTAGCAGAAGAAAGAAGCGGATAAGAGGGAAAAAAGAGAGATGTGGAGACTTGTTCAGCTCTTTTCTGCTCTCTCCGTCCCTGTAAATTCAGTGCAGAGGCCTATAGATTTGAATGGAGAGAGGCTTTAAATGGAATTTGAAAAGAGGAAGGGTTGAAGGGGAAAAAAAATCAATTTTCTCTGAGGCTGAATCTCCTAATGATGATCTGGAGAAGTTTACATTTTTCTCCTAATTGCCTGTTCTCTGAACACTCAGGTCAGATCTTACACAACTGGGTCAACAGACCATTTGACTTAATTGGTGGAAAATATTTTGAAATTCATTTCAGTCTTATTACAAACATGAGTTTTTAATGAAAAATGCATCTCAACAAAACTTCACAAAGCACTACTTAAAATTGAAAATGGCCTTCAGTTCATATTTCAGACATTTCAGACTTATGATTCTTTAAAGGATTTTTCATGTTATAAATGAACATTTTATTTCTATGGGTTTGCATATTTACTATAGAAGCAGATGTATATTCATATGCGCTCGTGTGAAAGTTTCTTTGTGTGACTGAAAACAGAGAAGTTGCTGTGGAGAATAGCAGGATTGCGTGGCATCTTGATCACTATGGCGACGCATGGACAGTCTCCCCGCTGCACGCTCTCTCCCTCCCCAAGTGAGGGGAAAATGGGTACCATAGCAACGGCACACACTGTTTACAATATGTACTCTCACTTCGTCACTGGCTGTTGATGGCTTCAATTTGCATGTACATCTTCCACCAGCATAAAAGAAATATAGAGACTGTTTGAAGTGAGGAAAAGGTCTTTGTCTAAAAAATGAACAGGAATTAAAATAAGGACAAGACAGGAAATAAGCTCATTTTAGACACATCTATCTCTATGTTGAAAACGGGAAACATTTTAAAATTATAGACAACATCTGGTTAGTCTGTTGATCTTATGTGTTCAAAACTTATCAGTACTGGATTAATTTACTATTATAGAAACAAAATATTCCCTCAATTGTAAGTCTTCTTGGAACCTGTTTTATATATATATATATTATATATATACACACACACACACACAGAACTTAGAACTTTAGATTTCAATTTAAACCACTTTCATATTGGAAAAAATGTAAATCATCTAAGAGTGAACATTTAACATAATTTATTAACATGACACCAAACCAAGTATATATATTTATATATATATATATATATA
>JAZGTI010015741.1:0-13206 GCA_036877585.1 Botia kubotai
TGTAAGAATTGAGTCATGGGCTAATTAACTAGGAGGTACAGAAATTTTACTTATGAGTGTTACTTATGAATGCTGTAGGTGTGTTGGAAGTGACTAATTGACAGCATTTAATCATTGACAGCAAAGTGTTAGCAAAGGATGCCAGCATCTCACTACCAGTCAAAAGTTTGGAAACACTTGACCGATATTTCTTATCATCTTAAAAATCATTTTTTCTGAAGTTGTTTGCTTAAATGTTTAAAATTATTATTGTAGACAAAAATATAATTGTGCAATTATACTTGTTTCTGTTACTTTCTGTAAATGTAAAAAAAATACAATTTTATTTAAAAAATATTTTTAAATGGATTATTTGGACCAAAGAATGAAGAAAAAGCAGCCAATAAGAGTGTAGGATAGAGGGAAACTCATTCAAAACATCTCATGATGATTCCTCAAGAAACTGGGTGATAAAATGTTAAGAAAACATTATTGTAAATTTTAGGGTGACCACATTAAATATGGTAGAATATTACCTAGAACATAATTTTCTTTGTTCTAGGATGAGTGTTTCCAAACTTTTGACCGGCACTGTACATGTTAATTTACTTAAAAAATAGACAGAGAAGGTCCCTTTGAGGTCGACCAGAAACTGTTTCTACTTCTCTTAGTTTGGAGAAGTTGAAGTGTGACTCTTTACTTCTGTGCAGAGTGCAGAGTACCAACCCTGTGTATTATTCTCAGAGAGAGAGCTGTGTTTAACACACTCTAAAGATGCACTTTGTCCCTTAGTCCTCTTATTATCTGCATGCCGGCCGTTTGTCTGGTCGGACACACTTACCATTTATCTATCTTTAGACAGCTCTGTTTACACAAAATGGTTAAAGTGATCATAATGTTAAAACCTGTCTCCCCAGCTTTATTAAATCTTTAGAAAGTGTTTAGAAAAAGATTTTACAATAATTAAAATACTAATAAATGTTCATTTATTTCAGTATATTTAATGTATTGTATTTACTGTTTTTGTTTAATTGGAATTAATTATTAAACTGAACTGACGTAATTACAAGCAGTCTTGTTCTTGTTTAAAAATGAATAGTTATGCTTCAGTTCAATCCATAGCACTCTGACAGGAGAGGATGCACCAATAAACTTGTTGGTCTATTTCTGCCGTTATTGTCATTGTTTAGGTTTGTAAATGAAATGAGTGTCATGTGATGCTGGACGTATTGTTTCTAACTGTAAAGATGTTGTGTACCTTCTGATGATTTGTCAGTTTTTCTGCAGTTGTGATGACACATTTGAGCCATCACAATTTTTAAGATGCAAAGCAATGCTGCTGTTGTCGTTGGGCCATTAACATTGTATCACAGAACATGTTTGGGAGGACATGAGATGAGTGAACTGGACTTTTTAACCTTGCTCTCTCTCTGTCTTCTCTCTATGTCCCAACGGTAAATGCTGCAACATGGACACATACTGCTTTCCCAACTACCAACGGTCATACCAGCTCTGACAATAAACTGTTACAGAACGCATCATTTATTTAAATCATTATATTTTCATACACTTATAAATATTATTTATTCATTGTGTTTTCTAACACAAGTCCCCAAATGGTATTTTGCCCAACATGGCAATATTGTGTTCAAGCTTATTAGAAAACTGATCTGACTGTAAGTGGAGTAAACTGCAGTGTCTGCAAACATATAATTGTGCTATGAATATGATGCAGTTGGGTTAACAGCACAAGAGGACGTAGGAAACAGAACGTTGTACGTGTGTTTTGGTGTGTGTGCCCATCTTACTGTCTGGGTGTCATTGACAGCATAATGGAGGATGTGTGTGTGTATGTGTAGACGTAAAGCCAGGTGTGTGGATTTCCGCTGTTATGCTCCTGTTATTTAACCTCCGATGTGGGAGATTTGGACTCAGATAAGGCTGCAGCTCTTGGTAACAGACGCTTGGTCACTCAGTCACACTGTTGCCGAGAGAGATAGGTGCTCGGTAACCACAGCACCGGGGTTAGGCCCTGCCCCCTCGGCCACAGGAAGTGTGGAGACTGATAAACACACAGCACTTCCCCTTTCTGCCCCACATCTTCTTAACCAGCAACTTCCTCAGAGTACAGTCTTACATAACCCACACACACAATCATACACACTATCACCACAGGTACAAACACGCAGATACACACACTAGAACGTGCACATACACACTCATAGTGCTGCACGACCGATAAACACAAACTCATTCAGATATAAAGTGTACAAATTTTTGTAAACGTTTTGTAGTGACATAAAATATACAGTCAGACTTCATACGTTCATTGTTCCAGTGTATCAGTTCAATCCAAAAATCACACCTCACCTGATGAAATCAGAGAACGTGTGTAGAACGTCAGTCTCTTACACACCATCTTTATCTCTCAAACATCTCACCATTCTAATCATGATCTTTTGCTTTACAACGATGAAGAGGAGATCTTTCTGTTGAATAATTCTATGGACGCATCAGGTTCTCAGGAACAGCTGTTTTCAGTCACTATGTTCTTAAAAGTGGACTGAGACCAATAAACACTGACCAGTAATACTCTGCAAAGAAACATTATTTAATTCCTGTGTACAAACAAATTCCAGGAGTGTGATATTGCAAGCGGTTCTTCCCAGCGTCTCAGGTAGCCTATAGGTAACTTCATGTGGTAACATCTGAATTAACTGGTTTAATTCAGGTCAAAATATTATGTAACTTGGCGGATTCGACCTGATAACATCAGGTCGGCAACACCAATAAAAGTAAAGTTTAGGGGTCAAGTAAAAATAACTCTGTAAAGTAATAACTGCAGATTAACTTGAACTGCAGAACTTTGTACAGTTCATGAGGATGGATGTCGCTACTGCTAACATGCGTGGTTATCACAGTAGACTCACTGTCTTACTGGAAAATGTGTTGTTTTATTATTTTGCTCTGTAAATGTGTAGATTTATTCAGTTTGAATGTTTATACCTTATATGAATAGCATTAGTGACAAACATGTTCAGTCCCTTAATATTGTGCTAATCTAATAATGAAAGAGCAAACATTTCTGTTCTCTTCAACATATGGAAACAGGCCTATGTAGTTTTTATTTGAGTAGGGCTTCATATGGCACCAAGCTATTCTCATTCCTTATACTGACCCTTCCAAACCCATATAGCACATGTATACTGCATGCTATAGTACTCATTATTTCTCTGTTAGGAGAGGCTGGGTTAGGGTCAGGTTATGTTTACTCGAGTGAGATGGGTATGTTGCTATTTGTTCTTTTGGAAAGGTTTTCTTTGGTGTTGTAGGAACAGTGCAAACATTCTGTGCATGATCTGGCCAAAAACGTGTGTATGTGTTTAAACATGGGTGTGTGTTTAAGTCTGTAAAATGTTAATTCTTCAGTGAAATGCATGTAATAGAATATAGTTTATTTACACACCACACCGCTGAAATACACAAAAACACATACACTTCTAATCTGCCCTTCTTTTTACAACAGACTGAATTGTGTTCGTAGTGAGAGCATGTATTTGTTTTGAAGCATCTATCTGTGCCAAGCTA
Source organism: Botia kubotai (assembly GCA_036877585.1). Lineage (NCBI taxonomy): Eukaryota > Metazoa > Chordata > Actinopteri > Cypriniformes > Botiidae > Botia > Botia kubotai. The sequence goes on from JAZGTI010015741.1 coordinate 3,568, forward strand.
ATATACTGAGAAGGTGATTTCAACAAGTATAAAACACAATAGCTTGTGCAGCATATTTGTGTATATATACAGTACATGCCCACACACACAGTTATCATCTAACTATAAAACTAAAACAAAGTAGAGCAGAGTTCAGTTTGCTTCAGGGCATGTTAACTTATAACAGCAGATAGACATGTAAGGATACACTTCCCTGCCTGTGTATACATTTACAAAACCAAGAGAACCCAGTGTAAAGATTTCCAATGTTTAGAATCGTCTGAACAGTTTCTTGTCTTTCTCCATCATTGTTCAAATTCAGAGAACTCTTATGTATTATTTAAAGTTTTTGTGCAGCTGGCTATGGTTTGTTCTGCATTCATCAACATTAACATCACCAAATGTTTCTGTCTGTGTTTTCTAAAGACGTCTTGCATATAGACACAAAAGTTCATGTGTGAAAGAGAGAGGACAGGAAGTATTTCTTCTATAATCCAAGTGAGATTGATTGTGTGTCCAAATAAAGTTTACATAGTCTTATGATAGAGTGATGTTTTTATTTGATAATATGTGTGTGTGCGTGTGTGTGTGTGTGTGTGTGTGAGAAAACAGATCTCAAAACAGAAAACAGTGCCTCTGGACAGTACGAGTGGGGCCAATAGACAAAGAAATTAGTTTTCTTAGTTATTTTTGGGTAAAGTGAGAAATACCTCTTGAGACAAGACTTGATATGCATTTTTTTACTTTGTTTCTTTACTTTGCTCTTCATATATGAAGATATATGTCTTATATATAAAAAAACACAATTTTCTGTGGCAGTAGGTCTCAGTGGCCTACACAAGGTATATGTTCCCTATAGCTCTAAACAGAAGCATACAAGGTTTAGTCTGAACCAGGAACATGCAGAAAGATGGTGGGAACTGATGTGTCTGCTGGGGCACCAAAGCATATTATGAGGTTTCGTTGTATATTCACTCACTTAACTTGCCTGTGGTCCACCACTTTCATTCAGCACGTTTAAACACTTACACATTAGTTGTTGTCAAAAACATATTTTCCTTGAAACAACCCATCATCTTTAAAAGTAAAAACCTGCTCTATTTTTTGTTCTCCTCTCGTAAACATCTTAGTCCGTTGTCGTTGATTTGCTTAATTGAAGAGCATGTAAGAATAAACCATAGATATGTTTACAGTCTGTTACATTATCTGATTTGTTGTGGAGTTTGAATTGGCTCTGTTATCTGATTGGCTAAGGTGGAGATAAATTGTGAGGTTGGAACATTTTGAGTTGCTGTTGTTGGATTATTCAAATAAAAATGTGGTTTAGTGAGTGAATCAAAGATCTTATCATGCAATTATGGATGATGAAAAATCTTCAATTGAGTAGTTCCATGTAAAAAACAGGGAATTCCACAGGGAATTCATTCAAAGGGGAAGGTTTAAACTTCTCAAGATGATGTGCACTGTAAAAAATCCCAGCCCACCTAAATTTAAAACTTTAGTTTAATTGCTGTCTTTAGTAAAATCAGAGTTGTTTAATTATTATTTTAGTTGTACATAGTAGAGTAATTTGACTTTAGAGTTAGTCTTGCAAATCAACTCAAAAAGTGAATTTAACGGTATATAATGTGTTGCTTTAACTTTGAACTTTGCACTTTTAAACATGCATGTGTGCAGTTGTTTTTTTTTTAGTTATTACTAACTCTTAAAAATAACTTGGGCTGGTGTAACCCAACGTGGTTCGATTGATTTAGTCATATTAAATAATATTTTTGAACATGTAATGAGGCACATTTTTGAGTCACATCTTACAGTGCAGAAGTATAAATGCATGTTTTTCAGGACAATGAGCCCTTTTCATTGTAGACAAGTGCCCAGGGCCCTGATAGCGAGATTCTTGACAAAGTCTCTGAACAAAAATGTGTAACTAGACAAATATAGACTAGGTTCAATATAGACTTAACACACATAGCACAATAATGGTAGTAGTATCACTACATGACAAAAAACTGAACTCAGGTAGGCCTAAAGTGTCATAGGCTAGTCTGCTCAAAAATACATGTCACAGATAGAAATCTTGATAGGTTGTAAGATTAAATTTAAGATTTTTTGTTTAAGATTTTTCTTTGTGTCTAAGTTCTTTTTTATGGCAGAAAAGGCGCCTGTCAGGGTAAGACTTGTCATACTTTCCAATGAACAATGTGTGAACAATATAAGAAACACTTCATATAATGAGGTAATCGATGACATTGCAGACAGGCCACAATTGCTTCTCTCTGCAAGATTTCTTTGTTGCAGAGATTTGCTAAAGGCTTGTATATATAATTATTACTTTTCAAATATAAATTCACAAAGGCTATAATATAATACAGTGCCTTGCAAAAGTATTTATACCCCTTGAACTTTTTCACATTTTGTCACCTTACAACCACAAACTTAAATTTATTTTATTGAGATTTTATGTGATAGACCAACACAAAGTAGCACATAATTGTAAAGTGGAACGACAATGATATACGGTTTTTCAAAATTTTAGGAAAATAAAAATCTGAAAAGTGTGGCGTGTATTTGTATTCAGCCCCCTGTACTCTGATACCCCTAAATAAAATCCAGTGCAAACAATTGCCTTCAGAAGTCACCTAATTAGTTAGTCCACCTGTGTGTAATTTAGTCTCAGTATAAATACATCTGTTCTGTGAAGGCCTCAGTGGTTTGTTAGAGAACACTAGTGAACAAACAGAGGATATCATTAAGACCAAAGAACTCACCAGACACGTCAGGGATAAATAAAGTTTAAAGCAGGGTTAGGTTATAAAAAAAATTCCCAAGCTTTGAACATCTCAAGGAGCACTGTTCAATCCAAAAATGGAACAAGTATGCCACAACTGCAAACCTACCAAGACATGGCCGTCCACCTAAACTGACAGACCAAGCAAGGCGAGCACTGGTCAGAGAAGCAGCCAAGAGGCCCATGGTCACTCTGGAAGAGCTGCACATATCCACAGCTCAGGTGGGAGTCTGTGGAATCTGTCCACAGGACAACTATAAGTCGTGTACTCCACAAATCTGGCCTTTTTGGAAGAGTGGCAAGAAGAAAGCCATTGTTAAAAGAAAGACATAAGAAGTCCCGTTTGCAGTTTGCCACAAGCCATGTAGCGGACACAGCAAACATGTGGAAGAAGGTGCTCTGGTCAGATGAGACCAAAGTTGAACTTTTTGGCCTAAATGCAAAGTGTTATGTAAAAGTAACACTGCGGAAAAGTAACACTGCTCATCACGCTGAAGACACCCCTCTGTGAAACATGGTGGTGGCAGCATCATGCTGTGGGGATGCTTTTCTTCAGCAGGGACAGGGAAGCTGGTCAGAGTTGATAGAAAGATGGTTGGAGCTAAATACAGGGCGATGCTGGAAGAAAACCTATTGGAGGCTGCAAAAGACTTGAGACTGGAAGGAGATTCACCTTCCAGCAAGACAATGACCCTAAACATACAGCAAGAGCTACAATGGAATGGTTTGGATCAAAGAATATTAATGTGTTAGAATGGCCCAGTCAAAGTCCAGACCTAAATTGAGCATCTGTGTCAAGACTTGAAAATTGTTGTTCACAGACCCTCCCCATCTAATCTGTCTGAGCTTGAGCTATTTTGCAAAGAAGAATCGGCAAACATTTCAGTCTCTAGATGTGCAGAGCTGGTAGAGACATACCCCAAAAGACTTGCAGCTGTAATTGCAGCAAAAGGTGGCTTTACAAAGCATTGGCACAGGGGGGCTGAATACAAATGCACGCCACACTTTTCAGATTTTTATTTGCTTAAAACTTTGAAAACCGTATATCATTTTTGTTCCACTTCACAATTATGTGCTACTTTGTGTTGGTCTATTACGTAAAATCTTAATAAAAAACATTTAAGCTTGTGGTTGTAATGTGACAAAATGTGGAAAAGTTCAAGGGGTATAAATACTTTTGCAAGGCACTGTAGATGGAATAAATATGTTAGTGTAATATAATCTTAGGACACCATATAAAAAAGGTTTTGTCATTATTATTAATTATTAGTTATATGGGAGGAGCGTGTTCACCTTATTCTGTCAATCACAACTTGAGGGGATTTAAATTGCTGCTGACCTCACTTTTGTGCATTCCACTACCATCTGAAATACACCTATATATTAAATATTTTAATAACTATGTTAAATCACAGACAGCAAGACAAAATTCTTTATCCTCACCCTATCAAAAACATTTAAACTATTCAACATTGCATAAATTAAATGCTGGAAAAGAGCTATTTGATCACCAGACCCATTAACATGCTCTCTAGAAGCCAAAAGCATCCCCTCTATTTCATAATCTACTGAAATCATTAATTGCATGACAAATTTTGCTTGCTACATACCATGTTTTCCAGTAATATGAAGCCATGCAGGGGACCTGCATATAGGACATTGGGAAACGCTAAATGATGCACATATCATTTACATTTGCTTGGGGACTGAGATTTGTGATCTTTAAAGTACATTGTGTAATTTGAACATTTCTGTACATGCTGTGCAGTAAGGACATATTGCTCAGGTCAGCGTATTCTTAATGGCGAACATGCACGTTGCATCATGTCATACAGAGTGCATTCTCATAAAAGTATAATAAGAAACTCTCTGGTGATGTCACAATAGAGTGACAGATCTGTTCGATTTCAAGAATGCATAGAAACTTTTAAAACTACAGGATCCAGTGTTGTGGTTGGATCTGGGCAATTGTGCAATTAGAGAAATGACGTTTTTTTCAGTAAGTATGTGAGAAGTGGGCAGTAATTTGACCTTGTGTACCAGTGGGTGTGGAAGTAGGTGCCCCCACTGCATGTCTTATAGTTTCTGTCAGAGGGCTGGTGAAGGCTGAGGGAAGTTCCCTGTTAACGGACAAAGCATTTCTGTAATTTCCTGAAGTGTTTGTATCACATAAATGTCACGTACATATGTATGATTTTGCTGCAATAAAGCAGAAGCAGTTGGTACCGCGCAGTGACTTTGAAGATAGCGTGTGTCTTCTTTAGAATTCACATTTGCGTCTTTGAAACTCTGGCTGGTCCTGTGATTCATATCTCTAGAATACCACTGTGCCTCTGTAAGGCGTGTGCGCTTGTACATGAGAGACACTGTGTATGAGTGTTTTGCTATATGGCATATTCAGTACAGGGCAAAGCTTAAAGGAAGTGGTGGTACATGTGCTTTTGTATATCTGTTGAGGTAATCAGACTACACAGATGCCATTTACGGCTAGGGGTCTGTGGTCTCTGTCACCCCATCGTCCCACCACACAAATACACATCACATCACACACACACACACAATAGTCGCCTTCCCGACAGTCCCCCCTCCTTCCCTTCTTCTGGTAAGTTTCCTCTTTCTCCCTCCGTCAATTACTTGTTTAGCACTGTCTCTTTGCAGAGAGGAAGGACAGCAGGTTCTGATGTCTTTTATCAATCACATACACACAGCTCTGACATAATTGAATGGAGATCTGTTGGTACTGTTTGTTCTGGGGAAAACAGGATTGCGCTCATGTCTTTCGAAATCCACAAAAGGTCGTGTGAAATGAGGAAGGTCTCTTTTGTGAGCCGGTGTATATGGTGCTGTAGTGATTATTTATCTAGGCTGCAATCTAATAACTGCACTTCAGGAATATTTCCACGTGTACTGGCATTTATTAATGTTAAAGTCGTAAGAATTATGTAAATGTAGTTCAAAGCTGCAATCCGTAACTTTTTTGTTAAAAATAAACAAAAATCTGTAATTGAGCAAGTACATCACGCATCAGTGTTAAACACAGTCACCTTACCAAACCCCAATTTGCAATGTTAAGTTTATAAAAATAATTTGTAATTTAACAACTGTTGGGTCTGATTTAGTGGAAAATGTCTGTCTGTAAACAGAAAGAATCTGACTACTATATCTCATGTTTGGGTGTTGTAGATGGTGCAGTGTTTGTAGCTTGTTCCTACATCAGTTGTTTAAAATTTAAACATACCATCCATTTGTTTCAAACAGAGATAGTGGTAGAGAGGCAAAAAGTAAGGATTGCAGCTTTAAATACTTATACATTTTTAAAGAGAAAAGTGTTTGAAGTGTTTTGATTTTGTGAGACATGCCAGCTGATCACTAACAGGATATTTTAAATACTAATAATATACAAAATAATACTAATAATATACTAAAAAATACTAACAATTAATGCAGTAATTTTGTTTATCTACATTATGTTACGCTTGAAGAACTTTTTATGCATATTCCTTATAGTCCCTTAAATCTAAAACTTCACGGCTGTTTTAGATTTAGAGCACTAATAGGGCAAGGTAATGGGTTCGAGTACAAAAAACACATTAAATTTATAGCTCGAATGCACTGTAATGCACTGCCAAACATAAATATAACTGAATTCCTATATAGACAAATCTACATGTTAGCGCGTGTTCAACATTATAAAATTTTTTTAAATTGAGGAACAATCAGAATTTAAAGGAGAGAGCAGGTGGTCAGTTGTCCATCTGTGATGATTCATAGCAGATCTGCAGCTGCGCCTGCCAGTGAAGCTCCGCATAGCCTCTCCCATCATCAGAAAGGGGAAGCGAAAAGGGCTGACGGCTACTGCAGGCCTCTTCTCAGTCTTCCTGTTGAGTTTAATTTAAGGACAAGAGAGATAACTCCTGTCCCTCTCTCCTCTCTTCCAGCTTCTCCATCCTTCCACATGTATCACATGGCCCTATCGCCCCGGCAACACCATGACCAACTTCTGTTTTTTTGTCAGTGCATGTGTTGTTTTTGTATCACAGTGTGCACGCACATGTACGCATTTAGAATTTTCACCATCCATTTGGCTCAGCATGTTTAGGAAAGAGAAAGGTTGTTAGAAAACTTGACTTCCTCATGCAGTGGTTTGACTTCAAGTATGATGCTCTTTCATTCTGGTTATAGAGATGTAAACAACCGCAATGGTCTGTTGGCAGAAAATGCAACAAAAGAACTAGACTAAAGCTGGTTTAAAACCTTCCTGTGCTAATGCAATATGCTGTACCAGTGTTCCTGGAGTACCCATAACACTGTATGTTTTTAATGTCGTCTAGTCACACTCCCATGCAATTCGAGTGATAGTCTCTACTAATGAATTTGAAGAATTGTTTCAAGTGTGTTTGATCAAGGAGTCATTCAAAATATGCAGTGTTGAGGTTCCAGTATTGGGAATCTCTGCAATATACAATAAAAAAGTAAACTAATTTGTTTTATATTCACAAATCATTGTCTTTGTTTACATTTACGCATTTGGCAGACGCTTTAATCCAAAGCAACTTACAGTACATTCAAGTTATACATTTTGTCAGTGCATGTGCTCCCCTGGAAATCAAACCCACAACCTTTGCGCTGCTAATGCAATGCTCTACCAACTGAACTACAGGCTTAGCATAGCCTTTGTAGAATCTTGTTTGCTGTCACAGCAGATACAATTCTCATGAACAAGTTTCAAAGCTAAAATCATATTGACAGTTACTTTCATGTGGATTGTTAGATTTTGAGGTCTGGTATTTGCGCCTCGTCTACACCTTTTGTTTATGTATTCTTTTGGTATTCTGCTGATGATGAAAAGCATGTCATATTAAAAACGTAACGCACACTTGTCTAAGATAACATCTTAAATCAATTCTCAAGCTTTACTGCTTCAAATTGTGAGATTTAGGCTATTTATTTAAATATTGAAAGAACAACTCATACTGATGTTATAATCTAAAGGTTTTTCTCCCTGTAGGTGTTTATGTTTGTGTATGTGTATGTTTTAAGGATGTTTTGTTTGCATTTCGCTGCCAGAAATATCTCACACACGTTGAATACAGGTCGGTATAAACCTCTTACTGGACTCAATGTGATTTTACAGATTGTTTTGGTATTCTTAGTGATGATGAAAGTCATGTCAAAACTTTCTTTCAGTATTTCGTAAGCAAAGTTGTGTAGAAACTGAAACATTGCCTGTGTTGATATGGTATTACTTTTGCTTTCTGTTAGTAATACAGTAGCCTGAGGATCCGACTGAACAGAATCTCTAGATTCTCTCTAGAAGTCTAATTCTCTAAATTTTAGACCACTTACAAACACCAGTTCTGTGCAGGCTTTTCAATGCATTATCTATGTTCAATGAACTGTTTTTAATATACATTTTACTGATTTTAAAAAAAATAAGATCAATTGAATCATTGATTTGGACTAATCAAGTAAAATAACTTAAAATAACTTATACATCAAATATCTTTAAAATAACTAAAATACTGATAGTATTATCTGACTAAATCGTCATCAATAAAATTATTTTTTAATAGTTACATCATGAGTTCATTTATGGTGACCAAATACTGTACTGTACTGTACCAGCTAATCCAGGCCTGGGGTTTTGCTTGAACTATACAGCACTAACAGGCACTTAGCAAAGTAGTAACTCTCTTTCACGTGACGGTATTAAACACTTTCAACAGTACTGTCAACTGTATTCTGCTGCTGTGTGAACACAGCTATAGTGTTAGATATGGTACTGTTAGATATGGGTGGATCTGGCATTCATTTGATCAGCCTGCTGCTGTTAAGGGAGTGCAACAGGTTCTCTCTTACACACAAACACACAATTTCTACTTAGAAATTCTCAGATTTCAATCAAGAGTTTTCTAGTTTTTTTTTCACAAACTCAATGCACAAAGAGAACATAACAACTATAAGAAAAATATTATTCAATTAATAATTAAATAAATAAAAGCACAAAAACAGATATCGGTACAATGTAAACACACTTTCAATGTTAAGACAAATACATCAGGCATTTGAGCGCCTGAGATAAACAAACAGGTGCAGAATCATGAATAAAACATGAAATTGCCATGACATATCTATGTACTTCGTAACCTAAGCCTGTATTGCTAACTTTTGACCTTCAGAGTCAACTTGTGTAAATATCAGGGAAATCCCTCACTTTGCAACCCTCCTAAATATGAACTTTGGCCTGGGTTAGCACTACAGGGCAGGGTGTGTGACTGTGTATTTAGGAAAATGTGTGTTTGGGGGGGTTACTTTAGTTTTGGAACAAAAGTTTTGAAAAGTGATGGTCTCTTATTGGGATCTTCCTTGGATGTCTGCGATGTTAATTGAATGCCCTCAATTTCAAAATGTATTTATTTAATAATTTTTTTTATATAATTTTTTTATGTGTGTGATTGTGGATGTAAACATGGGTAGGGATCACTGTATACTTTGGAAAATTCCATAACAATTATTAACCAAATGTGTAAAGCTTTCATAAAACACACACACACATTGTGTGTGTTTGTAAGTGTGCTTGTTTGTCTTCATGTGTGTATTGCAAGAGCTATCAAGCGAAGTGAAAAGTTTGCAGTTTGTTACCTTAATGAGCTAGTACTACTTGATCTGAGACTTTATTCATATTTATGTGAATTTAACAAATTTTAGGTTACCCTACAAACCATTTTACAGCTTGCAGCAGCATGGACAGTTGTGGCCTAATGGTTAAAGAACCTGAAGGTTGCAGGTTTGATTCTCATTGCGGCAGGAAACAACTGAGGTGCCCACTGCTCCAAGTGTGTGTGTTCATGGTTTTTAGTATGTATGTTCAC
>JAZGTI010015742.1:0-13205 GCA_036877585.1 Botia kubotai
CATCATTGAATCCATCCTCTGCACTTCTATAACTGTCTGGTTCGGCTCAGCTACCAAATCTGACCTCAGAAGACTGCAGAGGGTAGTCAGGACTGCTGAGCGAATCATTGGTACAACCCTCCCCACTCTTCAAGAACTGTACTTATCCAGAGTGAGCAAAAGGGCTAAGAAAATCACTCTGGACCTCTCACACCCAGCACACTTCCTCTTCGATCTGTTGCCGTCTGGTCGACGCTACAGAGCACTAAGCACCAGAACGACCAGGCACAGGAAAAGTTTCTTCCCCCAGGCAATCCATGTCATGAACACTTAACAATGTCATAAACACTAAACAATACACGTGGTACACATAACACTATTTTACATGATTTAATTTAACACACACTTATTTACATTTCATATTTGCACATATCATCATACCTGTACAAACACATCATACCCGGTCATACTTGAATGTCTATATTATATATTGTGTTTTTGCTATTTTGTACACTGTCTATTCTGTATATCTGTATATTTTTATATTATTCTTTTTATTACCTGTGTCTTGTCTTGTCACTGCCATTCTGTTGCACTGTAGAGCTTCTGTCACTAGAACAAACTCCTCGTATGTGTAAATATACCTGGCAATAAAGCTTATTCTGATTATGATTCTGATTCTTATCCAATGACTTTCCTTTTAGGGAGGAACTCCTGTACGACTGAACATTTTACACAATCAAATCTATTGTACCTAACCAAAAAGAGATTGTAGATGCATTAATGCATATACATTACTTAAAATGAGCTCAGACAGATAGTAACTTCAGTAACTCTTCTGTTCTCTCCAGAATAAAAAAAATTATAAAATAAAAAATTTAACATGCATGTTGTTCCAAACCTGCATAAATACCTTTTGTGGACCAAATTGAAAGTATGTATTTTATGACAACTTTATTCCTTTGGCTTAGATCCCTCTTTAAAGTTGTAAGATTGAAACTAATAATAATCTATAACTGTATTGTTTAGTGATAAGGCTTTTTTATAGAATTTATAATATATTTGGCTGTTAAGTCTTGAAATTACTAAAGAAAACACTACTCAATACACTAGAAATGTGTTTGTGTATATTTTAAATAAACAAATTAAATTGGATTTTAATAAATTACATATATAGGTTTTTTATTTATGTATTTAGGGTTGTAAAACAAAAGATGATAATGTGTTGATTGCATGACGTCGGTTCACCCACTCGAAAATCAACGTCAATTCAACGTAAGGTAAGCAAACCTGTCAGGGTCCTGGATTCTTGTCTTGAGTTGTTTCCCAGTTCCCTTGCCAGGACCCTGACAGTCCCTGTGTTTTGTGTCAGAGCATAATGTCTAGATCCTGACTCAATCCGGGTCTTGTTTCTTGGAGTCAGGATCTGGACTCATGCTCTGGGTCTTTGTCTTCTGTGGAAGCACATGGCCTTTGTTTACATTGGCATGTGCTCTCCGACCCCCCCCCCCTCTTGTTTCCTTGTTAATCCTGTTTTCAGTGAATTCTCTTTGCCTGCCTTTCCTCATTACCCACCTTAGTTCCTTTCCTATTTAATGCCGTTGTGTTTGCTGTCTTGGGCCAGTTGTTAAATGTTTCTTGTGTTCTGGTTATGTTTTAGTTTTTTATTTAGTTCTTTGATTTGTCCCCCTCGAAGGAGTTTTATTAAAGAAATATATTATTCTGCGTATGGGTTCTTTCTTCATTAGCTTACGTAACAAAACCAATTAGGTCGAATTTGCGTTTGTTTTTAATGGTGCTTTCAATTAGCAAACGTCGGAAATCAACGTTATTTTGATGCCGCGTGAGACGTTAATTCTACGTTGATTCTATGGCAGTTTGCTATCTGGGATGTCACATGAACAGAAAGTGAATCGATTCGTCCGTGTGTTTAAATATGTGGTTTACCAGGACACAAATGTGTATAATGACATGTATAACAATGTAAACATGGTTTATGGGGGACACTAAATAAACAAAATTGCTTAAAAACATACTAAATGGTGATATTTTTGTTAATTAAAAAATGCCAAAAGCTTTTTGTGAGGGTTGGGTTTAGGGGTAGGGGATAGAATGATGAGTGCACTCTCACTGACCATGGACTGGGCGGACATCGAGCCCTGCATAGAAAGAGTACAAAATCCTCAGCGCGTAACCCTTACCATCATTAGTGTTTTTTGGGATGAAACCCATGTTTATTTACATCCTAAATTACATCCTGTCGCTTCAGTGTAATGTAGGTATGTAGACAAACCTGTTAAGTCACATTGTTTTATGAATTCCTCTGCCTCTGTTTCCATTTAAGCTACTAAGAGAAACCCTGCAGTTAGTGACAAGTTTGCATCTATGGTTGAGTTAGGTAGTGGCTGCAGGATTTATTGATATTCATATAGAGTTTTTTGATGGTAAATTTTTACTAGCAACTAACAGTTCTTGATGCCACAGGATAACCAATACGCTATTGAACACCTTTCTTTTAAATAACACTTCTTGTGATACATTTGTGCTTTAATAGTTTGTTGTACTAGTTAAGAAACTAAGTGATCTGTAGGTCTAGTTAATAATAATGTATCCATTACATTCTTCAACAGCAACAGAAGAAAACTGGAACTCATGGAAGAACGAGGGCTGTCCAAGTTTTATAAAAGAAAGGTATTACATGAGAAATAGAAAGTGAATATAATGTTGAAGACATTTGACGTTCTAATTGTTGCTTTACATTTTTTAAAAACAAATGCTCTTTACAAGGCAGCAAAGATGTAATTTTGTCATTTGATACTACATTTTGATTAAGCATAACATCAACCAATCTGCTTCTGCACTTATGAGTGTAATTTGTAAACATCTCTGTTAATTTCCGTTATTGTTAAATATTAATTTGCCAATATGTTTAACATGTTTTGTTTTTCTTTAACTTACTGAATGACCTTCTATCTGAGGAGCTAAAAACAGAAGAGGAAGATGATAATGGAGATAACGTTTTAAAGGAGAGTAATGACAGTAAGTACATGGCATCCTGGCTAGCATTGTGGTGCTGAGTTTTTGCATGAGAAAGCACCACTCATGTTTTTAGAAACTCTGCAAAAACACCTTGGTAATAGAACTAGGAATGAATAGGAATGTTATTTAGCTTGATAATCTTCTCCCTCTAGGTCCCAGCATTCAGAGCAAGGCAGAGACTATATGGATGAGATCACAGCCAAGCTTGAAGCCCAGTGGAAGAACCTGGAAATGAGCAAGGAGATCCATGTGATGTAGACTGACAGTGAGGGCGTGCAGCTGTAGGCAAAGATGGTGGTGGCATGGTAGGACCAAGAAGGCTATCAGGATACAATGGAGAGCCTGGCTCCAGCCCTTTAACGCAACTGGCTTCAGCAGCATCACCGACTGTTAATGAAATGCAACTTCATGCTTACTCCACATTCCCCTCCTAAATTTTCAACTCATCTGTTTTAAGCATTTTGATTACATGTTTAGTGTTTTGTATTTTAATAGATTGCATTCTTTAATAATGGTCTTAACTTTTTGAAATAAATGTCAATACCAAATAAAACCAGAAGTGCAAGATTTGTAAATCACGAATGAGTATCATTGGCATGTTTATTTTTCATCATTTATGAAAAGCCAGCAATAACCTATTACAGTGATGCGTTTAAATCCTCTTACATGATTGCATTTGAGTATTTCAGGACAAATGACTTTACAGGGGCATTTGTTGCATGGTAGCTAGAAGACAGGAGCAGTATTTAAGCTTGTAAGGCCCTCCTCTCAGAGTGCTTCAGTAACAAAATCCACTTTTGATATTCAAACAAGGCCTACCATTACACAGCATATCCTTGTAAACTTTATTTTCTCTTTGGGATAAGGACCCCCAATCCTGATCCTTATCCTAATGTAAAATTATTACGTCCAAAACTTGGCCAAGAACATAAACTTCATAAACAGATTTTCTACACACTTCCAGTAATGACTGCAATGAATACAGTCGTGAATACAGCACGGACACCTTTTCACTGTCTTAAAAATATACAATGCATATACAAAACATTTAGAAAATAATTGCTCCAAGTCCAAACAAGCATCAGGTCCAGCAATCGGTTCCATCATATCTGTCATCCATGGAAGGGGGAAAACACCCTCAAATGAAATGGCACTTGTAAGTTCAGAAAACATTAAGGTCAGCTTTTTAAAGATGCCAGGATTTATTGCACATCTATACAGACAGTGCTTTGAAATGGCAATTACGTATGGTTTAAGTTTTTCCATGAACCGTTGTTACTCAAGTATTTCCAGACGTCGTGGGCCGTACAGAAGGACATATGCTATATGCCAGTCTCCACCTCCAGACAGCTTCAGGATGTCCTCAGGAGCCACCACACTGACTTTATCATCATCGAACTTCACCCATTCATCTATTTGGAGACAGTGAATAATCAATACCACCCAGAACTTTTAGAATGCACTCTACAAAAATGTTTTAAAGGAAACTAATAAGCTCTGGTTTTGTCAAAAGCAAAAAATTTTATCTTATAGTTATGCATTTAATGCTAACCAAGAATTACATGGAAAAACCTGTAGTATTCACACAACAATGCAACAGCTTAAGAAATCTTGCTGCCCAAGTTAGTTATAGCTAAACAACTTTGACATGTTCAATAGCCAATGCAATTTGGATTTAAAGGAAACTATCACTCTCTTAAAGTAATAAAGTTTACTACTATGGAGTCAGAGTACGGTTGGTTTGAATGTATGCCCGTTTTCTTTTAAATGGCATTTAAAAGCATGATTTTTTTTCTTTTTTGTGTCTGTTGCTTTTGACATCAAGCACCACAGGATAATCAGGCAGTAAAAGCATTACATATGCATCTGAAAGGGAATTATTCTCTACCTTCTTTCCTTTTAACCCAGGCGACATAGTGGCCAGATGAACTGGATCGACCCTGATGTGTCAGAACCGCCTGCAGATCATAGTAGCCACTGTTGTTGGAGCCCAAGTCTACAGATAATCAAAGGTAATTATATAATCCACTTGCAGAATAAATTTTCAGATCACCATTTAAGAAACAGGATCTTGAATTTAGCAAAGAATTTACCATCAGGAAAGCAGAAAGGTTCATATTTTGTTTCTTCTTTTGGTGTCAAAGTCTTATGAGCCACCTATTTGGAAAATACAATAAAAAAACACCAGCAAATTCACAAATGGTTTTTTTTTTAATGTTTATGATGACAATATAGGGCACTTGCTTTTGGTTGCTGCTGCCTCTCCAGTTTCTTGTCCTCAACCTCTTTGAACTTTGACCTCACAGAAACCATCTTCTCTTGAAGTTCAGAAGTGCACAATTCATAGATATCCAGCATAAGAGGAAATCTAACATCCTAAACACAGCCAAACAATTATGCAGATGCTCAAATTAGAATGCAGATGTTACTTTGTCAAAAGCCTACTTTTATATTTACTGTATTAACATTTTAATGACAATTAAGCACAATCTCTTACACATTATACTTTTTTCACTAATTCCTTTGTGGAATTAATCATGCCAACAACACATCCAACATACAACACTCACACCAGACCCACCTTGAGGACTTTGGCATTGACAGACTCCTTTTCTTTGTAAAAGAATCGAACCATCTGAACTGTCAAATACGCTGGAAGACGTTTAATTTTGGACTAAAATAGACAAACATAAAATGACTCACAAAAATGACCCATAAAACGACTGACTCACAGTTCTTATCACTGTTTATGTAAAATATATGCCATTCTGTACTGTCAGTCATGATATAATCATACCGATTTGATATAGAGAGCATTTCTTTGTAAGGAAGGGGAGAACTTAGTGATGTCTTCCTGTAGCCTCTAGCATGTGACAAAGGACAAGATTAAGAGGGACTATACATGTTGGTGGTAATTTCTGTGCGAGTGACTGACTTGTATCCACTTACCAATCGGAGTCCAGTGGCAAGATATTTGACTTCCTGGTTAATGAAGCAGCTGAGCTGCAGTTGGCTCTCTGTGCCTTTGGTCAGTTCTTCATTTTCTGACTCAGTGCACTTCATACTGCACAAATACAGCTTAAGGACCTCAACAGATGTTTAGATCTACAGGAAAAGTCTTCCCAGAATTGGTTTGCTACCCAAAAATGAAGTTTAAATTTATTAAATTTACAAAATGTGAGGTTAAAATACTGGTATAAATTGACATTGGTATGTTTTTAAACTGCGTAAACAGGATCTATTAAAAAGAGAAGGATACGTAGTGTCAAATTCAACACCAAAATACTGATCAATAAAGTTTTTCTTTTTTGAGGAGGCAGCTGCTCCATTATCACTATCAGTCTGTAAAAAGAAACAGAGTATAAAATGTATGTATATATATGTATGTATGTATATATATATATATATATATACATACATACGTATACATACATATATACACACACCCACAAACACACATGCACACACACATATATATGCATGTACACAATAATTTTATAAATAAAATCATGTTAATATAGTATACAGTTGCCTTGCCTCCTTTTGGGTTTCTGGTTCTTGAGCTTGTAATTTCTGCTGAAGGACCCGCATTATCTGAACCCAGCACTCATTGGCATCCTGGGTAATAAGTTTTTTTTTTTTTTTTTTAATTATCATCAGTAAAAGTACTCTGACTCCATCTGTGTATATTAGTGCCCTGACCTGCTGGAGATACTGGCCCTGATCTCCTTTCTCTGCAAACTGTGGGAAGGCCATGTGCAAGAACTGCAGCAGAATGATGGGGGGGATGCTTGAGGAGGTCTTGTCCATGGACTCAAATAAATCACGCAGAGCTGAAAAAAACTTGATCAATCAAAGGCAACAGACTGGAAGACGTACATATGAACTATACTTTCAGCATGCTGCCCCACAATTAATCTTTTGCAGTTCTATTCAGAGGTATAAATTCTCATATGTCAGACAAGATAAACACTGAAAGCCAAACATTTAATAACCTCAAAAATGAGGTACAGTGATATCACCTGCGGTGATGTACTGAGAAGGCGCATTAGTTCCAGAAGACCGCAAGGCACCAGAGTACCTACAGGTGGAAGCAAAAAAAACCACAAGAGGACTCTTGCTGCAAAAACAACTTTGAATTTAATATGAATTTACTATAAAGGGGCTTGCTAAAATGTACCTCCTGAGAGCATTTTTGAGCTCAGGCACAGAATGCAAACACTGCACTGTTGCATTCATGTAGCATGTGTTGCCCAGATTTGTCAATCCACATGGCAACTCCATCTGAAGAACATAATAGAAATGAAGAAAAATGTTTTCACAGCTGTTGTTAAAATTTTATTGTATCGTTGCAGGCCTTTCTGTTGAAATACTTTTTCAGATTGTTCAGATAGCTTATTCAGTGAAGGCAGAAAACTCACAGCAGATGCAAGCTGCTCCTCTGTCATGTCCTCAACAAACATGGGCCGTACTACAGGCTCCTCAGGCAGGGCTTCAGCAGAGCCCATCATAAGAAGAGTCATTCCCTACAGAAATAACAGCAGATCCATTTAGATCAAGAAAAATCACATTTAAAGTAAAGATGAAGTACAACAAGATTATAATAAGATATATTAAAAAGTAAACAGTATCAATGTTGACTCTAAAGTGTATTGAAGGACAAATGATTATGGTCCTAAAGCCTCTATCCTAATATAGCTAAATATAAACTCAAACGAATTTATTATTACAGGTTAAGTTAATGCAGAGACCAGAATTTTCATAAAATTGGCCATCCTTACAATTTTAAATGAAAATAGATTTAGTCACACTCACATTTTTCAACTTGATATTTCCCCACTCATCATCCTGGTAAACAAAAATGAAACTTAAGTCACACACCTGCAATTCTATTGAGGACAACAAAGAGTAACACTGCTTAGAGTAATCAAGAGTAATCGCAGCTGCTGCTACCTTCAGCGTTCCTCCTTTCACCATGACTTTCTGTCTCTCCGGCTGAACCCCTGTCAGAGCAAACAGCTGGGCTTTGAACACCATGGGCGGCTCTTCTGTGTTCAACTCTACTGCATCAAACTTCTCCTTCCCCCATTTCACATTCACTAAAACATCCCCAGAACAAGTTATAACAATATCGAAGTTAAAAGAATATAATATTTTAAAATAAATGGACTGATAAAACATTGGATCTTGCCTTTTAAGATGCATATACAACTGGACTCAACTGATTGAAAATTTTATTTTTATTTATTTTTTAAAATCACCCAAGCTGAGAAGGAAACAGTATTATAAGTTGGATAACTTCCTCAGTAAATAAAAAGGCTACTTAAATTTAAGTAAAATTATTAGCTACTAATGATTTAAACGGGCGGGGTCCATGGAAAATCACACCACAGCTCAAAATAAATCCTAATAAATCCTATCATTAGTCTATAAACTGAAATCCTAAACTGAAAATAATCTAGTAAAGCTGACACACCTTATTTAGCAAGTTTGCTAAAACTACCACCTGTCTATCACATCAAAACTGACAGTGTGTAAAGCTGTATATATAGAGAGAATTATTCTTTTTTTAAAATAAGCTTGCAAACGTTTGTTGACCCATACTTAGAAATTGTCCTCTGCAATTTAGCCCATCAAGTTGAAGCAGTAAGTTGTGAATACCCACACTACAAACTGTGAACACATTTGTTGCCTGCTGTCATTGGGAATTGCAATGAACGGCAACCTTTGCGCTGCTAACGCAATGCTCTACCAACTGAGGTACAAAAACACAAAAATGAAGACAATTTCATTTAACAGGTTATAGCATGACAGGTTAAAGTGCTCTTCCTAACAAATCTGATTGTGTGCGATTTAAAAGTACATGTTGTGCAGTAATTTGCCATGTGCATCGTTCACATGTTTAATTGATCGAATGAAACCTGTTTGTTGACTATTAAGCGCTGAAAAGTTTTAAATGCTGTTTAACAGTGTAAGCCGCTTAGCCGACGTGCTAACAGGCTGCATCACTGAAGCAGAATCCTGACACTATCTGATCTCTACGTTACATTAAAGCATTTATATTAAAATATACAAGTGCATCAACAAATTGGGGGCACGACAAAGCTTGTTAAATGATTTCTGTTACTTGTTTAGCTGTTTTCTAGTATATATTGCTTACAAATTCATTTAGGCCTAAAGTCTTATGCTAACTGCGCAGCCTACTCTATCACAACTCTTTAACTTTTAGACACAGGTTGTGATTTAGATACACGTAAACAAACCAAACAGTAAACAAACCTGTAAATACGGGCATCTTTCTGTTCACTTGTCCTTTTTGAAGCTCAGCAGTTTCAAAGGCCGCGTGTAATTCGGGATGTAGAAGATTTGTGTATCTCCTAACTTCATTCAAACGGTGGCCCACAATGACGCTGCATGCTGGACGGCTCGATGTGCTCTGCGAGCGACTACGTTAACCTGAAGCAAAATTGCTAGGCTCCGGCTATGAATATTTAATTAGGTCCTAATTGTTGGCGTTTCTGGTTACCTTCATATAGCGAAGCCTTATTAATGATTATTAAATACGCAAAGCAGACATTGCGTGGTTACTTTCAATAGTGAAGACCTGGAAAATAAATAATAATAATAAGAACCAACCTTCGACTCTACGCAGTAACCGACGGTTATAAACAGAGGACGCAAGGAATAAAAAAATAATTATGAATATGATTTATATTACATGACAGGACGCTGCTGGAAGCTCGAAATGTAACTTCACGGTCTAATTAATATTCAATATATTCAATTCATACGAATAATAATAATATGAATGAATATATTATTATTCACATATTATATTATTAATATATACTGTTCGTATTAATAACAATATTAATTAATAATATATTATTATTATTATTATTATTATTATATTATATAATACCCAGTCCGTAGTGGGATTCGTAATTTTAAAGTCGTGTAAGCGCCGTGGAGGTTTCGGCGCATGCGCAGTTGAATCGGTTTCGAAGTCAACTATCTGGGGTGTTTCTACAGGAAGACGGACATATTGGTCAGGCAGTGGGAGAAAATCGGGCACTTTTTAAAAAAAGCACCAATTAAAGTCTGATGTATCCTTATTGTTACAGCCTCGTGGATTACACGCTCATTAGGAAACTTAAAGCTGGCCCGCGGACCAAGAGAGATTAATCGCAGAAGGATTTATAAAGAATCGTTTTAAACAGAATGGTCTTTTAACTAATCGAAGTTTGGAAGGCGAGTTTTTTCGCAACTTTTGCAGCTGTCAGACTTTTTTGGCCTGGCACCCGTTTATATGTTAACTTAACTTGGCTGCATGTTAACTTTGCAACACTTATTTTACCACGCATTTTGCGTGTGATAGGTTTGTGTGTTTTTAAATAGTAATTTCCTCTCATTTCCCACAAAGCTAAATTAGCTTAGCTCCTATAATCTGTTGCTGCTACTTTTTGTGTTTGTTTGTCAAGCTGTCATGGACTAATCCGGAGGTCTCTTGTTGTTTTTTTCTTAAAAATGCGGCTTTTCGTCATCTCTCGGTCTTTTATAAGTTTAATCGAGAGTGATAATAAGGTAGTAAGATATAAAACGCTGCCTTAACCAAACGATTGTTTAATACATTGTGAGGGTAGGGGAAGTTAGTGAGCTAACTTGCTAATCTTAACCATATAATTGTTTATCATCTGAATTAAACTCACTCAATCACTTACAAACATGTCTGCTGGAGAAAGTTTGACAGCTCGTTTCGAGAAGATCAATGCCATGCTGAAGGATCCCAAATCAGAAATCAACACAGACTGTCTCTTGGTAAGTTTTTAAGACGCATTAGCAGATATGATCGCTTTAACGATCATTTTGGTTTGGTTAATTGCTGCCAACATTAATACAACAATATAAATCAACAACAATATAAAATGTGAAATGTGCACAACACAGTGCGTACAGTACACAGGGCTCGCAAAATCGCTAGCCCGACGTCCCGGGGCTATTGTGTCATCCAGTCGGGCTACCAAAATGTATTTCCGCCCTGCCCAACGGGTTATTTTATGAGGAAAATTATATTGCAATGCTTTTGCATTCTCTCACAAATTTAGTCGGGTAATTATGTTGTATGTAATTTTCGGGCATCGGAGAGCCACTATCAATATGTGGGGTATTGAAATCTCGTTTAAATGCGCGCTCACTTTTAATTCGCGATGGCGCGAGCTGTGTATCAGTGACGCTCGTCCTTGTCAGTCATTACTGCTCACGTGACAAGTGAAATCTCCCGCAGCAAGATTAAACGTGATAGAGAGCGCATGCGCAGTGGAGAGAAATAGCTGATCGAATAGCTGATCCTTATGTGTGTGCGTGTTTGCAAATATGAGATGCTATGCCCTCAACGTCTAGGGGCATTTTTTTATCTGTGACTTGATATTTCATATTCAGAATCTGACACAGACTGAATTATGTTCTATATTTTTACAAGTTCATAAAAAACTTCAGTTCAGTTACAACCAAATATTTGTATTAATGATTGTAATTTAATTTTTTTATATGTTTGTTGTTATTCGTGTTATGAAAACGTTTTTGATTGACGTTTGGTCTCCTTTACAATATTCTACATTAAAAATAATGTATTTTTTATTTGGGCTACTTAAATTCATTTCGGGCTACCAAAATCTGAAGAGTGCCTGCCCGAAGGGCTACCAGGGAGCCCTGGTACAGCATTGTGTATACAACAATACATCAGAATCACAAATTTTTCTTATTGGCCATGCAATAAATGACGACATGTAGTCATCATGTATTTTAAAGTAATGCTTTGAAAGTGTTACTGTATTTCATTTATGATGATTTCTATACATTTCTATGTTTCGTCATTTCCACCCTTCAGACATTGCAATTAACGTAAACGTGCTCTGTATTCATACTTCTAGTTTACCTGCTGTTTTCAGTGAGAAGGTCTGCGCAAGCAATGCAAATGTTTGTTATAGCACAGTCATAACTACGGTCATAACTTGTATCTCATATGAAATTTTATGTTGCTGTGCTATGTTTTTTTTTAAAGCAAATTGATTAACTTGTGACAGTTTCTTGCGAGACACTGGGGATAACTTTCTTTTCCCCTTCCCAGTATTTTCAGTCATGTTGTATTTTCCTCAGACATCACATTCAATTTTATTTTATTTATATAGCGCTTTTTACAATATTACATTGCTTCAAAGCAGCTTTACATAAAAAAACTAATAATAATAATAAAACACAGAACAAATGTCAGACATGTTAATGGTATTATTGCAAATAATATGTGTAGGATAAGACTAATTACATATACTAGGCCTATAGTATGTTCATAATCAAAGAGCTGACTGAATCGATAAAGCCACAGTGGCAGTGGCAAGGAACCAAAACTCCAATGATATATAGATTGGGAGATAACCTTGGGAAAAGCCAGGCTCGACCAGGAGGGCCAGTTCTCCTCTGGCACGTTAAAGCTGCAATGTGTAACTCTTTTGGATATGAAGAGAGTTTATTGTGATGATTTATAGTTAATTATTGATGGAAAACTGATGGTTCCAACTATATTTGATAATATGTTGGGCACTGAGAAATCGTGCCAACAAAAAGCGGTGAGGCATAATGTTACTAATTGCATCCATAACATCGCACTGCTGTGCCTAAACAGGGAACAAAATAAAGCTAAAAATTATCATGTATGTAACGGTAGCATTACTAAAGAAGTCTATCAAATCCTGATGATCTGTCTCAGTGTCATTTTATCCAGTCCCCCACCATCTGGTCTCAGAGTTTGGATCCACCTGACTACAGGACCTTGGGGAATGAAAGACAGACAGATTTAGTGCGGAGCCAGTACATCTGTTCTTGTGGGAATGTTCCAGGTTCCGGTTTACCTAATTAATGCAGACTAATAATCCCTTAGGGGATTTGAGTAATAAATTCATATGACTATGTGTAGGCAAGAATAAAGAGATGGGTCTTTAGTCTAGATTTAAAATGACGAGTGTATCTGCCTCCCGGACAACACTGGGAAGACTATTCCAGAGTTTGGGTGCCAGATACGAGAAGGATCTACCACCAGCCAGAACCTTCAGATCACAGTGAACGTGAAGGACTATAATAGGAGAGGAGCTCGCTTAAGTATTGAGGAGCTAAACCATTCAGGGCCTTGTAAG
>JAZGTI010015743.1:0-13205 GCA_036877585.1 Botia kubotai
GTCAGCAGCAGGAAGCATGAAGTGCTCTAAAACGTCCTGGTATACAGCTGCGTTGACCTTGGACCTCAGAAAACACAGTGGACCAACACCAGCAGTAACATGGCACCCCAAACCAATACTGACTCTGGAAACTTTACACTGGACCTCAAGCAACGTGGATTCTGTGCCTCTACTCTCTTCCTCCAGACTCTGGGACCCTGATTTCCAAAGGAAATGCAAAATTTACTTTCATCAGAGAACATAACTTTGGACCACTCATCAGCAGTCCAGTCCTTTTTGTCTTTAGCCCAGGCGAGACGCTTCTGACGCTGTCTGTTGTTCAAGGGTGGCTTGACACAAGGAATGCGACAGCTTCCATGTCTTGCATCTGTCTGTGCGTAGTCTTGTGCGTAGTGTGTCTTGCCCTCCTTGTGCAAGGTGTCAATGGTCATCTTTTGGACAACTGTCAAATCAGCAGTCTTCCCCATGATTGTGTAGCCTACAGAACTAGACTGAGAGACCATTTAAAGGACTTTGCAGGTGTTTTGAGTTAATTAGCTGATTAGGGTGTGGCACCAGGTGTCTTCAATACTGAACCTTTTCACAATATTTAAATTTTCTGAGATACTGAATTGGGGTTTTCATTAGTTGTCAGTTATAATTATCGAAATTAAAAGAAATAAACACTTGAAATACAGTATATCAGTCTGTGTGGAATGAATATATACATTATACAAGTTTCACTTCTTGAATGGAATTAGTAAAATAAATCAACTTTTTGAAGATATTCTAATTATATGACCAGCACCTGTATAATATTATAATAATACAATATTATATATATAATTGATTGCTCTACTAAATATATTAAACAAATGGACACACGAGTGATATGAGATTGTATGTAAAACATAAATTTAGTTTAAAAACACATTTTTGAAAATGTTGTTGTTTTTGTCAACAGCTGATAGTTGGCGTGCTGCAGGCTCAAGATCTTGCTGCTATGGATATTGGTGGCACATCTGATCCATATGTGAAGGTTTATCTGCTCCCAGACAAGAAGAAAAAGTTTGAGACCAAAGTCCAGCGCAAAAACCTCTGCCCTGTATTCAATGAGACCTTTATTTTCAAGGTCTCTTTTTTCTAAATTTGTATTTAGATGGTACCCAATTTGTGATTTGCATTATATTATGTTTATTATATTATTATGTTGTTTATAGGTATTTCAACATTGTCTAGTCTTTTTATTTTGTTATAGATTCCCTATGCTGAACTAGGTGGTAAAACTCTAGTGCTTCAGGTGTTTGATTTTGACCGCTTTGGTAAACATGACGTAATTGGCCAGATAAAGATTCCTATGAACAGTGTGGATCTCGGACAGCTGCTACATGAATGGAGGGATCTTGAAAATGGAGAAAAGGAGGAGGTCAATCATGGGTCTTTTCTATATTTTAACACATTTTGTGTAGCTAGCTTAATTTTCTTTTTTTTCACTATTAGTTATCTAGTATTCCACTTCCAGCTTTTAAACTTTATTCTTTTATCTTATTGCCAGGAGAAACTGGGAGATGTGTGCATTTCTTTGCGTTACGTGCCCACTGCTGGTAAACTTACAGTCAATATAATGGAGGCCAAAAATCTCAAGAAAATGGATGTTGGTGGTTTATCAGGTGCAGTCCGTGAGAAATAATTTCAGGAGATGAGCACATACCTGCATACACTGAAAAATAAACAAGTAACTTCTTGTTTATAGTGCTTTCCAACAGTAATATAGATAAAATTAAATGATTCAATAATTAGATTAATTTATTATTAATTTATTACATGTCAATAGCAGCAGTTTTACCCAACAATGTTATCATTTTCCATTTCAACAACTTTAATATTTCTGCAACCCATTTAGATCCCTATGTGAAGATCGTATTACAACACAATGGAAAGCGTCTGAAGAAAAAGAAAACCACAGTTAAGAAAAACACATTAAACCCATACTTCAATGAAAGCTTTAGTTTTGAGGTCCCATTTGAACAGATTCAGGTGATCAGCTTTTTCATCTAAAAGTTGGATATCAAATATGTCCAAATGAGGAATTGTAAGTAAGTAATTTATTGATCACTAAACTTATTCAAATACATTTCTTTTTCTCATTTGTCTCCCAATACAGAAAGTCCAACTTCTCATCACTGTGTATGACTACGATAAGCTGGGCAGCAATGACCCGATTGGCAAAACCTTAATTGGCTATGGAGCCACAGGTGTTGGCTTACGCCATTGGTCAGACATGCTGGCCAATCCTAGGCGCCCAGTAGCCCAGTGGCACACACTCCAGCCAGAGGAAGAGGTTGATGCTGCTCTAAAGGCACCACACCGTTAACCATTGTCATGGTAACAAGTCGCTAATATTCCCTGCATTCACATTCAGGGGCTGGCACAGAAACACCTTC
This sequence comes from Botia kubotai, assembly GCA_036877585.1. Lineage (NCBI taxonomy): Eukaryota > Metazoa > Chordata > Actinopteri > Cypriniformes > Botiidae > Botia > Botia kubotai. The sequence goes on from JAZGTI010015743.1 coordinate 2,424, forward strand.
CTACTGACCATTATTAAAGGATGGCACTGATAAGCATTGCATGTTTCAACTGCAATACCATGATTGATGGTCTTTGGTTTCAGTTTAGTAGTTCTTATCTTTCAAAGTAGTTTTATGTTTGTGTGTTAAGGCATTTGTTTGGTATTTTTAAAGGCATGTATTTTTTTATGTGTTTCTTTTTGTGTTTGTTTGGTTTGAATCTGTTATTATGAATTTAAGCTATAGGTCATTGACATACATAGGTATGTAAAATGTGTATACCTCTGCAGGAGAAAGGAGGGGGAAAAGAGGAAGAAGAAAAAGAGCATCAAGAGAATTTGGGAAAACTGATTTTTTTTATTAAAAAAGTTTCATAAATTTTAATTAAAATAATTTTGTTCCATTATTTGTAAAATATATTTGTTTAATCTAAATTTAACAGAATTTGTGATGTTATAGTTTACACAAATGATATGAATATAATAGTATTTATTATTTAACTGTTTGCTGATTTTATGCTGTTGATATGTGTTTGTTGTCACTTTGTTTTATTTTGTCATGTGTGATTATTCAGAGGTCCTCTTTTTACTTATTGGTGTGTTATTTTTTATCAATTACCACCCCTATTATCACCCCTATTGTAGGTAGTATGATGAGTATTGATAAGCTTGACAATTTCATGAAATAGCTTAATAAACTCATTTCTTAATGTGTTACTATGTCTATGTCTTAATGTGTTACTTAATGTCTTTTTATTATATATAAATCTGTGAGTGCAATTAATAATCAGCAGTGATAATACTTTCTTAGCTTTTAGGAGTATTGTTACGGAGAAGGTCGCCGCTGCGCCTCCTGCTGGTCGTCAGCGAGAGCCCTTGCCCGAATATTAATGCCTTTTGAACTACGTTTCCCATGAACCCGTACCTGGTCTTGATTACTTCCTGTTTGGCACCTGAACGCTATTATGTGGACAATAAGGCCCAGAGCTGCACGCTATCCTGTGCGATGTCTTATTTTGTGTTATTCCGGATTGCCTTACCGTTGCCGACTGGATTCTATATCGTTTTTTACTTTTTGCCGCCTGCCTTTTGACTCTGTTTTGGACTGTTTTTGATTGTTTGCTGCCTGCCTCGATCCTTTCCTGGATTGTTTGCTGCCCTCGTTTTGATTTTGACTCGCATTTATTGCTCTGATCGCCCCTGTTTGACCCATGCCTGTTTACTCTTCTTAATAAATCGCTGCAAATGGATCCCTCTGCCTCCGCCTCTTCGATATAAGTATATTATATGGTCAAATATAGAGTATGTGGATACCTGCTTATAACAAATTTTAATGCCTTATCATACAACACCATTCCATAGTGCTTTCAACTTTGTTACAAGAGTTGGCTTTTCCAAAATATTAGTGCTTTTCTGCACAAACCAGTGTTCATATTATAATGGTTTACTGTAATTGTGATTTGTATCATTAAGAGTTTATTTTGAGTTGGTATATAATTGTTCTTGACTTCATAACAGGAAAACAGGAGTGAACTCTGTAAACAAAGTGCATTCCATGACAGACTATTAGTCACAATAAGTAGGCTGTAATTGAATAATGTTACAATGGCTTATTTTTTAATAATTTATGCAGTTATCCATCTCTTTCTGAGTGGGAGATGAACAAAGGCGATGTTGATAAAACAAATTAAAGTTAAATAAACAACACTAGTAATAAATTAAGCTTCTTGACAAGTAAGTTCTCCTAAATATATTTTGAAGTCAAAATAATGTTTGTGCAATATACAAAATGGATATGCATTTTGAGGTGTGAAACAGGCAATACAAAGAGGTATGACGAAAAGAAAATGCCATTAAAACTGGAGACATTTCCCTTCTGAAGCACATTCATTAAACAGATTTGTGCTTCTATGTTTCACATCAGTTGCTACCTACCATCACTGAAATTGAACCAGCAACCTTACGATTACAAGCAATATAAGTGGAGCAATATGAATTTGCTCGATCAAACAATCTAACTCTAACTGCTAGGCGTTAGATGGGTGGCTCCTGGGTTCAGAAGGAATCCATTACATGACCCAGTACGTTCAGTTAAAGATTGGTGCCCTACATTCTGAGCAGACTAAATTCTATGTTATTACCTCATCAAGTCATTCTATGGTTCTGGGCCTGCCCTGGCTACGCTCTTATGATCCCATCATCTCCTGGAGGGACAGATTGTCCAGTGGGGAAATGCATGTCAGGATCACTGTCTAACTCCTGTCAATCGTTCAAGCAGACACCAGTGCCCTCCTAAAGACCCACAAGGTTTCAAGCCAGATCTACCCAGTGAGTGTGCATACTCTGCACCCCGGAAACAACCACACAAGAAGAGGCGATCTTCTGCATCTCAGATGCTCCCGAGCGCTCTGGTCTCAGGTCCTGTGGTCCCTCACAGCAATTCTTCTAGCCGAGGTCCTGTCTACGCTCCGGGTCAGAGGGTTTGAGTATCTATTCGAGACCTTCAACTACGGCACCTGTGCAGGGGGTTCAACCCGAGGTACATTGGTCCTTTCAAAATTGTTGCAAATGTTAAAATTAGTAAAATAGTAAAATTTTGTGTAGATCTCCCCACTGATTTTCATGTTTCTACCACCTTTCATGTTTCCCTGCTAAAACCCACTCGTAAACCGGTTAGAGATCCAGGAAGAGGCCTCCGGGAACAGAACCCCTCCCTATTAAAGGTGGTGGTGAGGAGGTTTACAGAGTGAGTCAACAACTCTTATTCTTAATAAAAGCTGCAGATGGATCCTAATGACTCGCCGACTCCGTTACACTTACATATTCTTTTTTCTGGACAAAACTTTGTTTCTCTAGATGGAGGGGTCAAATTGACCAGCTCATGGAGGATGTGGGCGTATGAAAAAATATGCAAATAATTCCATAGACTGAATGAATTTTGTGATATCACAGCTCTGCATCTGTAATATCTGCAATATCAGGTGGTGGTGGGCTAATATTGCTTTGCTTAGCAAGCAACAACAAATGGTAACATTACAACTTCATAGCAATGCCCTAGCAAAAATGTATTAAAAAGAGTAAGCCATTTCTCAGCATTAGAACAATTGTAGAGACAATTATGGCAAGCCAATTTAGCTTTTTATAAATACAGTAGAACACTAAATTCTTCCACTAAAGATTTTTTTTCAAAAACCCACCTGCACTGTCTTTATTCCCTAACATAATGGATGACTTTGAAAACCTTGACAGCACAACAGAAAATGTTAACTCCCTATTTTCTAACACCTTAGACATAGTCGCTCCTCTGCGGTTAAAAAAGATTAGGGACAGCAGTCCAACGCCGTGGTATAACAAGCATACCCACGCTCTGAAAAGAACAGCCCGGAAAATGGAACGCAACTGGAAGCAAACAAAACTGGAGGTATTTCGGATAGCATGGAGGGAGAATGTTTAAACTATAGAAAGGCCTTAAAAAGCTCCAGATCTGCCTACTTTTCAAATCTTTTAGGAGAAAATAAACACAACCCTAGATATCTATTTGACACAGTGGCTAAATTAACCAAGGATAAAGAGTCATCTGCCTCTGACAGTTGTCAATACCATAATAGTGACGATTTTATGAATTTCTTTAATAACAAAATAGACACTGCAAGAGAAAAAATCATTAACATGCAACTGTCTTCAACACAAACAAATCAGATGGTGCATTATAACCTGCCCAAGGAGTAACTCCAGTCATTCTCAACTATAGATAGGGAATAACTGTCAAAAATAATCATAGCATCTAAATCAACAACATGTATGCTTGATCCTACTGTATACCTACCAAGTTGCTGAAAGAGATACTACCTGAAATTATAGACCCTCTACATAGTACTATTAATACATCATTGGTGTTGGGATATGTCCCAAAACCTTACAAACTGGCTGTTATCAGACCCCTTATAAAAAAAACAACTTGATTACTCGACCTTAGCGCAGCCTTTGACACTATTGACCACAGCATTATACTAAATAGGCTTGAAAACTATGTTGGCATAAATGGAACTGCACTGGCATGGTTTAAATCATATTTGTCTAGTCGATTCCAGTTTGTTGCTCTGAGTGAAAAGGTCTCTTACCGATCACAAGTCCAATAAGGAGTACCGCAGGGCTCGGTTCTTGGGACCCTACTTTTCACCTTATACATGCTACCTCTGGGAGCAATTATTAAGAGACATGGAGTTAGTTTCCATTGTTATGCTGATGATACTGAGCTATGCATTTCCTCTAGGCCCAACAAGACTCATAAATTCACAAAACTAACAGATTGTATAGTCGATATCAAAACTTGGATGACTAGCAACTTCCTGCTATTAAATTCAGATAAAACAAGTTTTACTTATTGGACAAAAACCCTCTCTTGTGAAAGACCTAAAAAACACTGAGCAATCTGGTATTACCTTGGACATAGGCCAGATTGTGAAGGGAGTAGTAATTGCAATTGTAGGTGACAACCTCTGGTTGCATTTACTTGGAGGCTTAACAGAGAATTTTAGCAAGAGTATAAACTTCTGTAGATACTGTATTATAACCAGAGACAGTTTTGCAAATAAACCTACAACACTAGGCCCAGCAAGCACAAATCTTGAGGAGCAGTGTAAAGTTGTCTGTGAGATCTGAACACAGTGTACTGTAGATAGAGACAAATTTGACTCGGTTTTTAATTTGTTGGAGCATTTCCATGTCGCCAACCAGGACTTCTCCCATGTCTTGGTCATGATCTCTTTGAAGGGATTTTGTCTGTAGACCTTCAACTGTATCTAAAACATCTTGTGTGCATTGGGAAACAGTTCACTTTGGTGCATCTGAAAAGGAGGCGCTCTCATCTGAAGTTGAAAGGTAGTGATGCTAATAACCACCCTTGTGTAGTTAGAGCTGATGGGGAGAAATTATGAGGAAGTGCAGCACAAAACTGGTGCTTGTTATGTCTTCTCCCTATCCTTGTAGGTACATGTATAAAGAATCCACTTGAAGACGAAGTTTGGCAGCTGTGCCTCAAGCTGAGGGAGATAGTAAAAATTGTTTGTGCTCATAAGAATTATACTAACCAGGTAAAAAAAAGTTTGAAGTTTCTTGTTCAAGCCAGTGAATTCGATGATCAAATGTACAATGTTGCCATTCAAGAAACTGTTAGACTAAGAGGTATAAGGAAACCTACAAGGCCCTGAATGAATACCTACAAGGCCCTGAATGGTTTAGCTCCTCAATACTTAAGCGAGCTCCTCTCCTATTATAGTCCTTCGTGTTCACTGCGATCTGAAAAATCTCGCCAACTGTCAGTACCCAGAATTTCAAAAACAAGTGCTGGTGGTAGAGCCTTCTCGTGTTTGGCACCCAAAACTTTGGAATAGTCTTCCCAGTGATGTCCGGGAGGCAGATACTCTGTCATTTTACATCTAGACTAAAGACCCACCTCTTTAATCTTGCCTAGTCATATGGATTTATTACTTAAATCCCTTAAAGGATTATTAGGCTGCGTTAATCAGGTAAACCAGAACTGGGAACACTTCCCACAAGAACAGATGTACTGGCTCCACACTAAATCTGTCTGTCTTTCATTCCCCAAGGTCCTGTAGTCAGCTGGATCCAAACTCTGAGACCAGATGGTGGGGGACTGGATGAAATGACCCCCAGACAGATCATCATAATTTAATAGACTTCTTTAGTAAACCTACCTTTATATGCCAACATACATGACAACTTTTAGCTTAATTTTGTTCCCTGCGTAGTCACAGCAGTGTGATGTTATGGCTGCAATTAGTAACATTATGCCTTACCGTTTTTTGTTGGCAATTTGTTTGTTTTCATATTATCAAATATAATTGTAACCATCAGTTTTTCATCAATAAATAACTATAAATCATCATAATCAACTATGTTCGTATCTAAGACAGTTACAAATTGCAGCTTTAACGTGCCAGAAAAGAACTGGTCCCCCTGGTCGAACCTGGCTTCTCCCAAGGTTTTTTCTCCACCTATACATCATTGGAGTTTGGTTCCTTGCCACTGTCATCCTGTTGGCTTGCTTGCTGGGAGACTGCTGACGTCTAACTTAGCCTAGGGTTTTGTAAATTGTAAACGTCTAATATTTTATTGTATATATTTTATGTATGTTACTTTTGCAAACAATTTTGTGGTATTATCGGTTCGGTCAACCCTTTATTCATAAACACTATACTGTTATACTGTATATTTACTATAAACCTTGTATACCTAATTAGCCTTATACATCCCACACATATTGTTTGCAATAATACCATTAACATGTCTGACATTTGTTCTGTGTTAAAATTCTGTGTATTATTCTTTGTTTCTCTATGTAAAGCTGCTTTGAAGCAATGTAACATTGTAAAAAGTACTATATAAATAAAATTTAATTAAATTGAATATAAAATTCGATACAGATATCCACTTCCTCTCATCCCATCAGCACTGGAACAGCGTCGCTGAACCAGGATTTTTTCCAAGCTGGACCCTAGAAGCACATATAACCTCATTCGGATACGTGAGGGGGACGAATGGAAGACTGTCTTTGTGACACCTACTGGCTACTATGAATATTTAGTAATGCCTTATGAACTAGTTAATGCCCCCTCCGTGTTCCAGGGTTATATGAATGAGGTGTTCTGGGAGTACCTACACCACTTCATACTAGTGATGACATCCTGGTGTACCAATGGAATCACGTTGGCTGCTGCAGCCAATAGACCTAACAGCCTCTGAATTTGAAGGACTGACTCCACATGTGCAGGAGACAATTGTTCCACATTGTAGTGGAATCAAATAACTCCCAGAAAAGTAGTTCTGTGAACTGGAGAAAGCATACTCTTTTTGGGGTTGAGCCTTAGCCCTAAGCATCTCATATGAGCTAACATCTTGAAGTTGTGTAGCTAACTCGAGAGCTGTCCACGACCAGCGAGTCGTCTATGTAATTCAGTATGCGGATGCCCTGGAGTCTCAACAGAGCCAGGGCTGCATCCACGCAATAGAGCTAGGCCGAATGGAAGTACTCGATACTGGTAGGCTTTGCCCCCAAAAGCGAACCTGAGAACCTTCCTGTGTTCTGGAAAAATCTTGAAGTGAAAATACACATTCTTCAGATCTATCATGACAACCAGTCCTCGGGCTGGATTTGACACACGATTTGTTTCAGTGTCAACATCTTGAACCTGTATCTCCTCAGAGACAGATTTAAGTGGTGCAGATCCAGAATGGGACGCAGCCCCCCGTCCTTTTTGGGAACTATAAAGTAGTCAGGTGTTCTTCTTCTCAGCCTTCGGGGAGATCACTGTCCTCAGATTGAACCTCCCCTTTGGCTGTGAGGCCTTTGTAGGCTGCCCTGTCCCCTTAGATTTTTGAGGGGGAGCTTGAGCAGTCACGCTGGCCTTCTGCTGCTGCCTATAAGTAGCCAAGGTCTTAGAAGAAGTCGAGGTGGATGGACCACCTGACGCCGCAGCGACCTGACCACAGCAGGGGAGGTGCTCCTTGAACACCTCAGATTGCTTTTTAGCCTCCCGGTATCTGTTGATGATGGAGCTTACTTGTCGCCGACCTTGAGTAGCCAACAGGACAGCCATAGAAAGGCCAATAAAACAGGCTATCTGCTTTGTGGCACGAAGGGCAAGATTTGTGGCTCTGTGAAGTGTCTGGATCTAACCCCCCACCCTGATCTAGGTCACCTGACCTGCTGCCATATAAGCCTTTCCCACCAGATTAAAAATAACCCTGCAGGGCTTTGAGGGCAAGGCCCTAATGCTCTGTTTCTCTTTCCTACAAAAAACCCTTCTGTTCATCCTGTCTCTAGTAACAAAATACAATATCCACTTGTTAATGTAGCTTTGTAGACTTGGCTTGGTGGTTCTTAAGACAAAATGTTTAATGTTCTCGTCGTGGTAAATGTAAATGTAAGGCAGGTTTCCTCCTAAAAGAAACCTATCATTAAACTTAGTTGTTTTAATGTTCTGTCTCTCATTTGGCCAATCAAAGCTAAGTATCTCAACAGCACGAGAAACAACCTCAACCAGCTCCTCAAATGTGGCAGAAAGAGGAAGCTGGTCTGCCTCATCACCCATCTGGCTGCTGGCAGTCGGATCGTCATCTGATGCTGCCAGCATGAGCTCATCCTCCAGCTCAGAAGAAACCGAGAAAACGGTCTCCCTCGCTGCTTGTCCGCCAAATTGAGCTGCGAACCCCACAAGTCTACGCTCTGCCTCGGCAGGTGCAGCTGCCTGTTTCCCGTCAGGATTAAAGAGAGCCAGGCGGGAGCGGAGCGTTCTCCGCGGTTTGCCAAACAAAAAACACACATATGTGTGTCACCCGCCACGATATAGCATGGGCATGGTGGCACGCACTTTTTAAAGTTCTTGGAAGACATTGTTTCCTTTCTTCTCTAACTTCTTCCTAATCATAATTTTTTGTCATTCTTTTTGCCTGTCTACCATTTCCTGTAGCTCATGCTTTCCTGTAGCTCAGTAGTTATAGCATGGCGTTAACAATGCCAAGGTCACAGGTTCTATCCCAGGGATTGCACATACTCAGAATCAATGTATAGTATAATGCAATGTAAGACGCTTTTGATAAAAGTGTCTGCCAAACACATAAATGTACACGCAGACTAACGAGCTTCGTGAAGACAGTCTGGTTTTACACGTGTTCATACTCCGGCGCGCCTGAAATGCTTTTCCTATAGCATCAAGCAGACGCAGTGTCGAGCTCCCTCGAAAGGGAATTTGAATTAGTGTATTTTCTCAGTGGTTGTTTTTTTACAGTGTACAATACTACGATTTGACTGATCGCAGTGTTTTTGAATCAAGGCTTTAACTAAATTAGTTAGCCTTTACTCTACGTTTAAAATGTCTATTTAGGACTGAACTCTTACCCTTTGGGCAATATATGATTCTCCACGTGTTTGCTTTTCAGTTACATTTAGATGAGGAGATTTAGATAGATAATAAAACAAAAAGTTTTTACTTTGGGGTTGTGCGCCAACATTCACAAACCACAAAATGCTGATGAGATTCAATGCTTATTAAGTATTATTTATTTGCTCATCTAATTGTAAAATGTAACGCAACAAGTTGTTTTTTACTTTTTTGTTACAGATGAAGATGAAAGATTATGAAAAGTGGAAAAAAGATGAAAGATCTTTTTCAATTTTCAGAGTGATTAGTGAAAGTGTTTTTATTTGTTTTATTCAGTGTGAAAGTTTTTATTCGTTATTTATTTGTTTATGAAGTTATTTGTTTGTTAATGTTTTATGTTCTTTTATTTGTTTGTGCATATTCTCTTTGCATACATAATTGACATTTTAAGTCAAGTATATTTTATATCAACAATTAAGTAATGCATCAACAAAGACACGGTGTTACGGTGGAGGCTCCAGCCTCTTCTGCACCGCGCCACCAGAGCGAGCCTTCCCTGGAATACTGAACAGAGTTCCGGACTACATTTAAGAAGACATCTTACACCCAATGATCACTTCCACCCACTGATCAGATACACAATGTGTGTATCTGGTTTATGATTGCTTGCTGCCTGTCCCGACTTCTGCCTGTTCATGATTACGGTTTGTCTCACCTGTGTTAACCCTGTCTACTGTTGTTTACCTTGCCTGTCGACCATTCTAATAAAGCTGCATATGGATCCAAATACTTCTGACTCATCGTTACACATGGATTGTCGGCTGATTGTTTTTATATAGACCTACTGTTTATTTAGGAAATTATTCCCTAATGTATAATTAACATTATATTTTTGTAAAGAAAACTTCCCTGGCTAAGCAAATACAAATAATTTTTTTCAACCTAAAACTAACATTCTGGGAACATTCTGTAACTAAAAACTAATGTTCTGGGAACACCTTTTTACAAAAATGGTCCACACACTACCCTGTGACTTAATACATTAGAGACAAGTAGGCCTATACTTAATTTCCTTTTTAGATCCACTGTTTGATTTCTCCCAGCAGCTGCCTTATAATAATAATACTTCATGTTGAGACATTTTCGTGCAAAGCATGACAGTGCCAGATTTTAACCACAAATTAAGTGGTTAATGCTGTTGTTATTGGCAATTATGTAACCTTTATTTATAAATGTGTGTCTGTGCGTGGGTGTGAATGCGCCTGCATTTAATTCCTATATTCATGAATTTTATTTGTTTATAAACAAGACATTTTTTTTATCTTTATTGTTTTTAATCTTTATTGTTTTGAGTTACCAGGCATATTCAATGGAACAGTTTGTCGTTGTGTATTTAATAAACTGATTCACTATTCAATATTCATCTAACAATTCATTCATTTTTGCTTCTGCGATTAATGCGTTGGTCAGTGTGAAAGATTTTGCAACAGTGCTTTCTCTCACTTTCACCAACAGAGGTCCTTGTTGAGCTCTGATTTGAAAAGCTTCAAGTAATTAACCTTTATCCGATACAATTCTATTCTTCCAAAGAAAAACTATGTGTGTGTCGCAACCCTCTTTTTATAAGACTCTGGTTAGATCGCCTCTTACGCAAGCCCGGATTAACCATACGGGCAACTGGGCAATTGCCCAGGGGCCCACGACATCTAAAGGGCCCAGGACAGCAAGGGCACAAGCAAAATACTGTATCTGTAATCTCCCGCTTTATATTTAACAAACTGTCCACCCGGGCTTTTGCGCTTCACTGAGATATGCCGCGCTGCCTATGACTTTGAACGTGAGTTGAGAGCGGTTGAGAGTCAGTCTCATGCGGACTGACCAATGAAGAGAGGGCCTCAAAT
>JAZGTI010015744.1:0-13204 GCA_036877585.1 Botia kubotai
GGATCTGGTGGTTAACCGTATCAAAGGCGGCTGACAAATCCAGCAGAATGAGAATTGATGATTTGGAGTCCGCTTTAGCCAGTCTAAGGTCTTCAGTGACAAATAACAATAATTTTAACCATCTAGAAAGTAAAAGCAAATACACACAACCGTTGAACAAGTCAAAATTTGTTTTTTACAGTAATCAACATTTGGTCACAAATACCATCAATTGAATTCATTTTGAACAGGAAAATTTCTTTAAACTGAAATGTTTTGTGTTTGTTTTGTGTTTTTTGTTTTTCATTTTGTCGCTCTTTATCTCTCCATGCAGGTGTAACAACAGAACGCAGTGCATCGTCATCACAGGCCCAGATGTTTTTCCTGACCCCTGCCCAGGAACCTATAAGTACCTCGAAGTCCAGTATGAATGTGTTCCCTACAGTAAGTATAAAGTATTTTTAATTTGACCAAAAAATCAATTTTCATTCAGTGTGCCTTTAAATGTCTTTCTTTCAGAAACCAGTGTTTGTCCTTATGTTAATGCAGTAATAATGCAGTGCCAAAAGAAAGTATCAACCCTCTAATGTTTTACAGTATTGAATCACAGTGGCTTTTTGCCACAGATCAACCAAAAAAGATTTGTTAATGTCAGATTAAAAACAGATACAAAAGTGATCAAAAATTCTATAAGCGCATTCCTCCATTTAATTTGACACCTAAATCAGCAAAGTATTCACATAAAGGATTTAGAAGTCACATAAATAGATTTAAGGTGTTCATAAAGCTCAACTAGTAGAGATTGGTACTAACAACAGAACACATACAGATTTGACTTTGATTGTGTCTGGCAAATGCATAAATGTAAATGTAGGTCATTAGTGTGTAGTCAAGGAGTTGTCATTGACTCTCAAATACACCTCTATCTGGAATGTTCAATTGCTGGTGTGTCAGTATTGTGGCAGAACTTAACATACTTGTGGCCTAATGGTTAGGGAATCTGACTTGTAACCCAAAGGTCACAGGTTTGATTTACACTGATGACAGGAAATAACTATGGTGCCTTTGAGCAAGGTACCTTTCCCCTAGTTGCCCCCTAGGCATTGCAGTGCTGCCCACTGCTTCGGGTGTGTGTTCATGACTTGCAGTGTGGGTGTTCACTCCTCACCGTTATGGCTTAAATGCAGAGGTCACATTTTAAGCATGGGTTACCATACATGACAACATACTGTGACCGTCATGGTCACACATATCTGTTTAAAACTCCTTTGGCAATAGGAAAAAAATGTAGGGTGGGACTTGATTTTGGTCTTGGGCTCTTGGGGAATTGATTGATCATTGGAGGTTGAAGAGGTAGAAGCTGTCTGGCCATTAGACAGTTAATATAGTCCCGCCCTCACACTGGGACGTGTCATCAGGAGAACAGGTGTTGTTTCAAGGGGGAGGGTTAATGTTTTTGATTAAATATTGGGAGGGCACATTAATTAAAAAAATTATGTGCACAAATAAATAATTTATAATTAACACTGCAATATTGCATGAAAAATAAGAATATTATATTTTGATTTCATGGTGACTTTAAAGCACAAGGCAGGTGATGAATACAAGAAGATTTCCAAGTCATCAAATATATATTGAAATCCAGTTAAATCAATAATTAAGAAGTTGAGAGGTTGTAGCACAGCTGTAAATCCACCTAGAGCAGCTGTGACTCAGCTAGAAAGTGCCACACCAGTCACCGCCCTATGACAGAGGGATAGATAGAAGCTACAGTTATAGACCTCCACATGTAGGAGTTCTGAATCTAGCTGAATGAAGTTTCTCTGTCTTAAGACTAAAGTTGAGCTTTCTGACCATCAGACTATCTCAAAGGGGTGAATACTTATGCACACAGTTGATTTCTGGCACTGTATTATATAGTAGTACTTGCTAATATTAATAATATTATTAATATTAATAATAAAGGCAGCATTATACTTTTTATTACTTTTTATTTACTATACTTTTTTATGTTCTTGTACAATTTTCTTCACTTCAGCACATATTGTATAGACTTGTGTATATTGTTTAAGTCATAGGTCTATAACATTGTTTTTGTAAACCTTCTTTGTATCATTTCAAATTTGACTGAACCTTAACTTTCTTATCCTTATTCATTGTCATATTCGCATGCTAAATCTTTCTAGTGTTAATTCACATACTGAATTGTTTGATCTATTCTTGCATTGATTTAAACCATCTGCAGTCCTTTACATGCCAAAAACACGTCATGACAATGGCAAAGCGCATTTGATGCGGCATTTGATTTACACTCAACCAAAGAATAAAATCTAAACTTGCCTAAAACTTTAACACACTTCTTGTGCTGCCTTGCAACCACTACTATTTCCTTCAGGAAATGCAAATCATTTTATTGTTGACATTTTCAATTATGTTATGCTTCATTGTAATGATGCACACAGTTCTTTGTCTTTGATTTGTATCCAGGAAACCTCATGCAGTGGATTAAGTGTGTTTGTAATGTGCAGATTTGGGTACAGAATGCTTATTTGCTGTCTTGTGTGAATTTGATGTTGTTTTAAACTAAATTGCAGTAGTTAAACACACAGCACAGTTTTCTCCCTATGGAACACAAGAACGCTTCATTGTTTCATTTCTTTAAATGTTTCGGTCTCACTGCAACATTAATTACACACAATGTAAAGCAAAGCAACAATCTCCATAGATCAAACATTGCACATACAGTACAGTATAATTGCATAGAAAATAGCCAAGCCTGATATCTCCTGGCCCTTAAAAATGATTTGGTCCTGTAAAGATACACAAGCCTTACACCAACTAATAAACAGATGAAGATGTTTCATGTTAGAGCTTGATACTTGTCAGAAAAGACAAACGACTTCACATAGATCTTACATGAACTACAAACAAACAGCCTCTTTCTATCCTCATATTTCCCATTACATTAAGAGTATGGATTGTTTTGCTCCATTAAACAATTATTTATATTATTCTCTGATTGAATTGCCTCGTCGTCTAGGAGAATGCTTCCAGAGACCTCTCGTAAAGATAAACATTTTCCACCAGGATTCCCAAAATAACAAAGGCCCACTGGAGTGTAATGCTTTATGTTAGTTTAATTTAAGTTTGTATCTATTGGTTATTAAAGTCAAAGTCCCACAAAGTTTTAAAAGCTATAGATTCATAAGGTTCTGTGTTGATCAGCTTTCCTTCTGCGATTTTAATCACTGCTTCTGTTCTGATCTGAGTGCCATCACAGAAAGTTGTTGTTGTTGTTTTTTTTGTCTTAATGTGTTTGCATTACCTCCTTTAGGCATTTCCAGGCGGGTTTATAACAGTCATATTTACTAATCTCAGTTTGATTCTCCAGGATTGCAGACCGCTCATGCCACCCTCGGGCCGGTGCTTTTTTAACTTGGCGACATTTGAGGCTTGAAGTTATTTTCTTATTTTGCTCTTGTTTGGTGTGCAACAGTGGAATGTGCATGCCAACGGCGCTCCAGACAACAGGATTTACCCCGTATTAACTGTATTGAATACTCAGCCAGAGATCCAGGCAGATTGTTATTGACTGAGTCAACATTTTTCTCATGGATGGATATTACCAAAATGGCATTTTGCATTTTTTTTGCCACCTATCTCACTAATACCTAAAAAAACTATAGATTAAAAATATAAAGTAAACACTACATTTTGAGTCTGAGTTTACATTTTATGTGCTAATATTTTCCCATATTCAAGTGGTAAAGTTATGTAACTATTAACGCCAAGGTGTTTTTTGTTAGCTCATAGCTGTACTTTGTTCTATACAACCTGAAACCTGAAATTCTGTCTTGGTATGTGGGTGCAAACTAATGCAATACTGAACGCATGCTTGCACCATTTCTTTAGATTACTCACTGCTCTATATGGGTGAAACTCACGAAAACATGTCAGGAATAATATCAATCATAAGATCTAAAGAAAATAATTAAGTCTTTTTTAGGACCATTAAGTTATTATTTATTATGCACATCCTCTTAAAATTCTAATAATTTGTTTTGTAATTTCCATTACTTCCAATTATGTTCTTAGTACATTGCCTTTACTGTAATAGTCTTTTTTTGAATCATTTAAAAAAATTACATTAATTAAAAGTAATCAGAAATTAATAAATAATACACATAAATACTATATGTATATATATATATATATATATATATATATATATGTGTGTGTGTCTGTTTGATTTTGGGGTGACTTGTGACCTTGTTTTGTGAGATTCACTCATGTGCTAAACAGAGGTCCTGTTAAATGTTGACAGCTGTATACTGTAGATGAACATCCAGATTTATAATACAATGTTAATGCAAAATGGCTAAATATTACCCCTTTAATTGGCCTGGACAAAATATTGATCTGTTTAAGTAACATGAAAATCTACTTCTAGACCTTTTAAAGGCAGGTGGTTTTTTTGTTGGTTGAAAGCCTGTTCACATCTTGATAGTATAGCTATATAAATATATACTTTATTGCCAAAAGTATTCGCTTACCCATCCAAATATTGAATTCAGGTGTTCCAATCACTCCCATGGCCACAAGTGTATAAAATGAAGCACCTAGGCATGCAGATTTGGGGATGGCCCCTTCCTGTTCCAACATGACTGTGCACCAGTGCACAAAGCAAGGTCCATAAAGACATGGATGAGCGAGTTTGTTGTGGAAGAACTTGACTGGCCTGCACAGAGTCCTGACCTCAACCCGACAGAACACCTTTGGGATGAATTAGAGTGAAGACTGCGAGCCAGGCCTTCTCATCCAACATCAGTGTCTAACCTCACAAATGCGCTTCTGGAAGAATGGTCAAAACTTCTTATAAACACACTCCTAATCCTTGTGGAAAACCCTCCAAGAAGAGTTGAAGCTGTTATAGCTGCAAAGCGTCATATTAAACCCTATGGATTAACAATGGGATGTCACTTAAGTTTATATGTGTCTAAAGGCAGATGAGCGAATACTTTTGGCAATATAGTGTATATCTTCTGTGGAAGGCACAGGACCATAAAACTGTTCACCTGATCATTGCATTTTGTCTGAATGCAATGCTTGGATGTCCTACTTGCCTTTCAAACTGTGTTCATGTGTTTTGGAGGAGGCGTGGCGTTGGAGAGGGCTCTGAAGGGAGGGTAGGATCTTTCAAAGCTTTAGGTAGTCTCTCCGAAATTGCCTTACCTTTAAGTTATATCAGTAGTGACTGAATAGGGTCCACATTGAGCTCCACCGTATTTTTCCTCAGAAACACCAGAAGTGACAGATGCATGATTTCTACACTAAAAGCACCAGCCCACCAATCTCCCGCTGCCACTCTGATCCACCCGAAAGACAGAAATAAAAATAAAGCCCTTTAAAAGTTTCAATATTTTTGACAAACTTTAGGTCTTGGAAATTGAAACTGCATACAGCAGTCCAGACTATTCAAGTGTTCACATAAAGCCTAGAAGGGCCAACAAGAACCAACTGTCTAAAGAAGATCTTTATAGTAGAGGAAGAGTTTTATTTTTCTGGTTTTAAGTTTCCCTCCAGCATCTACTTACCATCTGTCCACCTGGAATTCTGATTTCCCTGGTCGATGTTCCAGAGTTCTTGTGAAAATCTATACGGCTCTGTCTAGAATGCAGCGTGTGTATTTCCTCCCAGCTTATCCTCAATAATGACAGATTGATTCGTCTTCAATGGCACATATGCTGTCCTTTTGTACCATGACAGAAAACCCTTTAACCTGTCTCTATTTCATGTGTTGGTGTTGAGCTGCGTTCTCTTCCTCCTTTGACAGCTTTAGCTCTGTGCATATAATGCCCGTAACCTCATGACATGTTAACTGCATGTGATCATGGACATGATGGTTAATTCATTTTAATCTCTTTTTCCCCCTGCACTCCTTTTATTCTCTCTTCCAACGCTTAAAATAGAAGTGGAGCAAAAAGGTAAATCACTGACACAATTAGCTCCTTGTTTTTCTTTCTGTAACATTTTTTGTGATTGTAAAACCTTCCTGTGCCCACTCTTTCCATCCTGACAGCAGGCAGTAGCAAGAATGAGTCTTAGTCATAAAAACGTGTTTTAGTCATATCAATGCATGAGCAGCGATTGCCGTGAAGCTTGAAAAGAACATAAAGCACAAGTTAAAGGAACAGTACAGCAAAAAAGAAAATCTTGACATTATTCACTCACCCTCATGTCGTTTTACTTTCCTTCTTCTGTGGGACACAGAGAACTTCTGAATCAAAGAATGTGCTGGTCACTCTTTTTAATGTAGTTACTGCTTTTAAAAGAACGTAAAAACTGTATTAAATATAACAATATATAGACACAGTATAATTATACTATATTACACAAATATGATATGATTGCTTTGTATGAGAAAAACACAGGCATTTAAGTTCATATTCTTCACTGCCAATGAGATGGTAACTGCTTCAGCTGGAAAATTTCAATTAAGTTATTTATTAAATAAAGATTAAAGAGTAAAAAAATCTCATTAAATGCTTGAAAATGTTCATTGAATAACAATATCAATTTTTTTCTTTTTCTGTGTGGCTTCAAGAAGGCTTAGGATACCAGTTGTATGAACTGTAAGATACTTTAATGGTGCTTTTAAATAGTTTTGAAGCTTGAAAGCTTCAGTTCCAATTTATTACCATTTCATGGAAAAGTGTGAGCAGGGCATTCTTTAAAATTTTTCTATTTGTGTTCCATATACAAAAAAGTCATTTGGTTCTGGAGCAACATAAGGGTGAGTAAATTATGACAACTGACATTTTACAGGTCAACTATCCCTTTAAATGTTAGTGGTAATGCAGAGGGTATGAATGCCCCATGTCCCTCTTTTTCCTGTCCTCCACACTCTTTTATTGCCTGTTCTACCCCACTCACAATCCCAGCATGCTATGGTGACAGGTTTCCTCTATATTAATTAGCTTTACACTGCCTTTACTGATTCTAGCTTTCTCTTCCTGTAATTTTCTGTCTCTCTCTCTCTCTCTCTCTCCTCTCTCTCTCTCTCTATTTCTGACTTTACCCTCTCACATGTTGATTATCATGTCTTTGTTAAGAAGAAAGGAAATACTTTTTGCTGTGACATTATTGTGACATTAGGCCCGTAGGAAAGACTTTCACAGGTAAAACGTAAAAAAACTGTGGAAAAAGGACACAGACTGCCTGTATGCTGCTTTCCTCTGTGTCTTTCTCAAGCCTTATTTAGTTTTCTGCTTTTATTTGCAGGGCAGATTTGTCGTGTTCTACCTTTATTCCTTTGTGTTTGGTTGTGGTTTAATTTCTCCATCACTCCCTTCAGTATGTCCAAGCAGCAGTGAGCTGAAACTGTTTGCTTACGGACACATAAAACTGTTTTTGCTTCCGTTTAAGCTTCAATAACTTTCAGATCCAGATTCTTCACACCTTTTACTGTTTGTGAATGTGGGTAGCTGTTAGATTTTTTTAGTGTGTGTTTCTGTCTTCACCAACTACCCAGTTATCAGACTGATGTAGTCAGATCTGCTTTTATCTTCAGTGAGCTTTGTTCGCTTATGTTTGACTGTTTTCTGCTCTGTTCTTCCCATCAATAGTTTTTGTTTGTCCTGGGACTCTGAAAGCCGTGGGAGATCCATCGTTTCTGTACGAGGCAGAGCAACAAGCGGGGTCATGGTGCAAAGACCCCCTACAGGCAGGAGACAAGGTTTATTTCATGCCCTGGACCCCTTATAGAACAGATACGCTTATTGAGTACAACTCGGTTGACGACTTTCAAAACTCTCGCCAAACCACAACTTACAAACTCCCTCATCGGGTCGATGGCACAGGATTTGTGGTTTATGATGGGGCTGTGTTTTTTAACAAGGAGAGGACACGTAATATTGTCAAATTTGACCTGCGGACTAGAATTAAAAGTGGGGAGGCAATTATAAATAACGCTAATTATCATGACACCTCGCCGTACAAGTGGGGTGGAAAAACAGACATTGACTTAGCTGTAGATGAAAATGGTCTTTGGGTGATCTATGCCACAGAGCAAAACAATGGCATGATGGTTATCAGTCAACTCAACCCCTACACCCTTCGCTTCGAGGCGACTTGGGAGACGACCTATGACAAGCGATCGGCCTCCAATGCTTTCATGATCTGTGGGGTGCTGTACGTGGTTCGGTCCACCTACGAAGACAATGAGAGCGAGGTCAGCAAGAGCTTAATTGACTACATCTACAATACCAAACAGAACCGAGGCGAGTATGTGGACATCCATTTCCCTAACCAGTACCAGTACATTGCTGCTGTGGAATACAACCCTCGGGACAACCAGCTGTACGTGTGGAATAACTTCTACATCCTACGATACAATCTAGCTTTTGGACCTCCTGATCCAGCTCACGGTAAGTCCCATTTCTTGTCCATCCATCCCCCATGGAGATCTGTTTAAGTGGTCCTGCAAATTCAGCCACTGGAGTTGATATTCCTCTGGCACCCGAGACTGTGTGTCAAATGTCATGGATGACTGAGTTTTAATTTCAGATTTAATATGTGCTTGATGTATTCCGGAAACCTTTCTTGACTGAAAGCAACATCTCAGAGTGAAGTGGTGGGTCTCAGCAGTAAACAACATCATAGGTGTTGTTAGCATATAATAAGAGACGCGTCCCATGGGGGCTTCAAAAGGCAGAGCCATTCTTCCCTGGTGTGTAGACTCATGGGGACAAACGTGCTCCTGCTGCATTGGAGAGGTAAACTGCTATTCTCATTGGTGGAGGGTAACCTGTCTGAACAGGTTCATCAGCAGCCTTGCGGCAACTGTGGCTCAGCCCTGGTTGGAAGGCTCTCATTCCCTAACCATCTCTAAACAAACAGCTAACAGAGTCGCCTGCAGGCCTCTGAATTTGTCTATGTTGAGAGATGCTTCTCCTTGTAGACCAGATCGATCCCAAAGGTCACGTCAGCACAGACTGTTTTTAATTTAGCTGTCAGGAGCAGGGACAAGATGCCCAGACTATGTGTCAGATCATCTTTACATTGAAAAAAATAACCATAATTACCATAATCCCCACATCCATTTACATTTAGGCATTTGGCAGACGCTTTTATCCAAAGCGACTTACATTGCATTATACTACACATTGATCACTATACATTGAGTATGTGCAATCCCTGGGATCGAANCCATGACCTTGGCATTGTTAACGCCATGCTCTAACCACTGAGCTACAGGAGAGTGAGACTCTTGCATTACTTCAATAAGACTTGTGTAAGTGTAGAGGTCAAACGACTTTATGCAGATTAGTGTGGCTTAAAATGTTTAAAACCTGAGTGTTTCATCAGCTGGGATCCAGCGGTGTCTACCTTGCTGATAAATTTGTTTTTGGCAGTCACTGAGTACAGTAACCCTGCCACAGATGCTTCATCAGAACCTGCAAAGAATATCTTGCTAAAGTTTTCCCAGACTTTTTCAAAGTAAAGTTTGAAATTGTTTAAAGAGCCATTGAGCTATTCCCTAAGACTTCTGTAAGTGTAAGGGTTTTTTTTTATAAATGCATCAGCTGTGACAATTTATTTAATTAGTAAGCTATAAATACTCATTAAGTTACTCATAACACCCTTAAAGGTCATATGAGCTATTTATACCCACTCTGAATGTTATATGCAGCATTATAGTCTGCATTATTATATGCAACAAGCTCAGTGAAAACATTTATCCAAGATGGTATACGGGTATGAGAATACAATTATAACATTTGATTATATTTCATTTAATGCATAAGAATATGAATACATATAAATAATCTACCCAATTAAAAATAAACTACTTAAACCAAATTGTTGCAATATGTAATTTATACTCATTAGAGTAACAAGTTAGCAAAATGCAAATGCCAAACGCTATTTAAATCAATCAGCTGAGCCCCCCATTCACTTTTGCAGCCAAGGTTAAGGATTTCAGAATTCGTCACACATGAGGTTCTATGACAATTACATTCTGCCTTAGAATATATCTGCCTACAGCAGAGAGCAAGTCAGCATTACTAGGTTTTGAAACTAAGCCATAACCCATCTAAAGGCTGTGTATAATATGCATAACCACTTTACCATACTCACAAAATCAAATTTCCTTTTAGTTCACAGTAGAACCATATGAGTCATTCCTAGCATGTGCTAGCAGCTTTTCTTTTGTCTATAGTGATTACTAGCGCAGATTCCAAATCGCCAAACGAATTCATCCCTGCACAAGCAAGCAATTAAATACGAAATATCAACTTAATATCACTTCAAATGCAAAGTATTGGAGCTTAGATATGAAATTCATTGAACATTTCTCTTGGGTGTTACCTCAGAGGATTCAAATCTTTCATTAAGGAAATGTTCAGTGTTACCACAATGTTATCCACTTGTGCTTCACACTTGTACTATGTGGCTGACTGAATATGCCAATATATGTTCTGCTTCTCTTTTAGCTGCCTGTAAGGGAAGCAATTAGCTCTACAATCAGTGCTGATGAAGGACAAAAACATGCTAATTTCACTAGCATTAGCTCCTGTGCGGCACATGAGTTGAATGATGCCCCCTCCCCACTTAAATCTAATCTGCCATCATTTTTACACTGATGCGTTTTCTCTATTTTAAATGTGGTGATTATCTCATCATCTCAATAATCAGCTTACTATTATAGCCGTCGGAGTTGTGCTCTGAGTTGATGTTTGCTCCAATTTACTTCGATAGCTGTGAAATTACCTTGATTTTTAGATGCTGATGCAACGCACCACTACAGAACAATAAGACATGGGAGGGTAAAAAAAATAAGCACCTCCCCTTAAAGGTTGTACGGAAAATAACCCTGCCTCTATAGAGACGAAAGATTACAAAATTGTCAGGCCATTTGGAAAAAAAAAAAAATCACATTTCTGACTCACACATTTATCACCTTTATTAGTCCGGCATTGCCAAACTGTTGCCAACTTTTGAACTGCCCATTTAGTCAGAAAGTGACTGACTGAAATTTAAGCAACCAATCACAGTTTGTCTGTTTTAAAGTACCAAATTAGTAGTAAATTTATCTAAAAGAATTGATACTACAATAACAGGGTAGGGCATTTCTTGTGGATATCTTGTACTACCTCAAATTCAAAATGTTAAGATTTGAAGCCATTAACCAGGCATATGTAATTAGTTAATAGCGCTAAATACTTAATAGCACATGTTGTGTGTGCTGGTAACGTTAATGCACTAATAAACATGTCTTGGTTTTCAGGCAGGCTGGTGTACTTTGACTCACAAATATTATGTAGAAACCAGCCAATCAGATTTTATCTGTTGATATTCTTCTACACCTGAGGCCGATAATAGTTCTTTTTGTGAGCCAACCTAAACAAGAAGTTTACTGTAGGTTATCTGCGGCCAATCAGATTCCACTTCACTGCTAGATCAATCTAGTGTATCAATAGCCAAAGGGACCTTTTATCCAACCACATCAATAATGTGACTGTACAGAACATGTTTATTCTGTATGTTTTACTGTAACATAAGCAGAAAATAAATATCTGAAGTAACTGTACTTCAATGAGTCGCATGATTGGTACATAGATCATGTACCTTATATATTTGTGTTTAGAACTGCAGTAAATCAGCATCAACAGTATCTGATTAATTTATAGCAATGTAAGAGAAATTACGTTTATTTTAGTTTTACCTGTGAATGCAGTAGCCATGTTAATTTGGGTGTTCCCCTTTAAAGTCTAAATGTGGTTTATATGATTTTTGTAATAAATACAGAACAATTACACAACCAAAGAACACAGACTCACAACAGACAAAAATACACAGCACAAACAATTTATGTGCAGTTTTTATGTTGAATTACACATGATTTATTGATTGAGTAATTCATTTATTCATTCATTCTTTAATTAATTAATTCTATATTTGGGCATAAAACATTTTATAATATCTTACACCAATGCTAAATAGCATCATACACAGCAGAGAAACATTTATTAAAAGAGAAATAATTAAAACCAGCAGCATATTTATACTGGAATCATCCATAATGGAGAATCATCTTAAATGAGTAAAAAGCAGAGAACATTTATACATGCCATCTGAATCGGGATAGAAAACACATATTATGCCGTTTCCTGTTTAATCTCATTTTTCCTTGTCATTAATGGAATTCGTTTTGACACTGCTTGTGATAATTGGCAGTTTAGCCATCTGACATGCTGATGGTTAGAGAAAAATCCAGAGCTTTCTTACTTTCTAAAACACTGAGGAAGACCACTAATGGATTTGACTTTATTTTAGTCTCACTTTTACTGTCACATGGATAAATTGCTCAGCTATATTGCTATATTTTTGTTAAAGACTTCCTTGAAATAAAATTTTTCCTACTATGGCTGTTTCCTGTTAGAGGCACATTTCTTCTATCTTTCTTAGCCCATCCCTTTCATTTTTTTATCTTGCTGTTATTTTCTGCCAGTCCACCTACACAGAGCCCACATTTGGCTGTCGCTGTATTCACCAACCCTTCTCTCCACCCTTTCTTTAGCACCTTCCTTTGTGTGTATAAATTCATACTGCTGAATAATGTCCCCAAAAATCTAAAATGTATATAGATTATTAAATCATTTTAATTTAGTATATCACCATTTAAATAGCAAAAAAGGCATTAGTAGACATGAAAGAAAATCTAAATAATATCAATAATAATATACTATAAAATAATGTAAAATGACTGAGTATTAAAACAAAACAATAGCCAATGGAAAGTCCCCACAGTGATAGATAAACAAATGTGTGTGGATGTGCAATGAATGTGATTCCGATACACAAATATTTTGAGTGTTTATCACCACAGCATGTGAATATTTGTTTTGAATTGTTTCTTGGCATAAAGATAATTTCTCATTTTCCAACAGCGAATTTTGAGCTTAATGGGAAAAATGGCCTTTGTTACAACAAGAGAAAATTAGCTATACCCATAAATCTGATTTCAAAGGCTTTCTGTTTGATAATGACAGACACCTGCATTGTATGAGACTGCTGACTGACTGAAGTGTCCATTTAATGCCTGTATATTCAGATCTGAAGGACACAGCACAATCTACTCTGAAATTAAACTAAAGCACAATGATGTCACAGTCTGAAAGCTCATTTTTTACTATCAAAAGTTCCATGGTAGTCATTTTCC
>JAZGTI010015745.1:0-13202 GCA_036877585.1 Botia kubotai
ATATGCCTCGTCTGTCTGTGTAGTCTTCTTAACTACATGAGAACAAAACATGAAAGGCTAACCAATTATTTTAGCCATGGCAGAAAAAACATGCACGCATCAAAAGATGCTTGTCACATATTGTATTTCTAACACAGAAAAAGGAAGAGGAAAAGAGACCCATACATTAAATGCCATCAAGTCAACCTGTTAACAAACCATAGAGATTCACTTCTTAAATCAGCTACTAAACAATGAAATGAAAGTGTTTTTAACTTTTGATCGTTTCCTACTAAAGGTTTCATGACCTTTTCAAAAGAAAAATACTTGTAAAGTATTCACCCTAAATTCAGGACTTTGACACTTACAGAAATGTTTTAAAGTAATTCCATGTTATTCTTTTAAATACACTGGAAAACATTGTAAACACCACTGTGTCATGGTATTTGTTACAAGAAAGTAACAGTACTAAAATTCATGTACCATAGTATTTATACTTTCAAGAATACCATGTTACCACAATGGAACATGTCCAAAATACAACAGCAGTATTGTGGTACCATGTGCAAAATACATTTTGGAACTTTTTTTGTAAGTGATACGACAAAGTACTATGGTACTACCACTGTACTTTTCTGTAAAAGTAAACATAAATATAGCTTTAATAAAGATGACATATGTGATTATTTTGCCACACTTGTCATCAAAAGAAATCCAAAAGTAATAAATTTTTTATTGCAATTTTTTTCCATTTTTTTACTCCCGCATCTACCATTGGTCAGTCCAGAGAACATACTTTAACACTGCACAGGCCACACCATGTTTAAGACTATTTTAATCTGCATGTTGTACAAGCTATATCAGTAGTTCTGGTACTCCACCAGTTGTTCATCTCCCAAATACCAGGCTATCTTATTTCACTGTGTTCAAAGATACAGTATGTTATCCCCATTTTCCTGCAATGTAATGTTTGAAATGCTATGACATTCAACTGCTTTGTTTTGTAATAACTGGAAACCGGCAACAAAGCACAGCTTGTCATTTTTCAGCAATTACAAAATAATGTCAGTAAAAGTAACATATGCTTAGAACCAAGAGCCACTGAATTTATTACAATGACTTAAAAAACTTCATTCTCATCCTTTACTCAATTTACTAGTAAACTTTTAGACTTACCAGCATGAAGCTGTATTTTTCCAATCACTCCCTCCACAAGGCCCAGACAGACAGGGTTCCAGGCCAGCAGCAAATCAGTTGCTGCAAGAAATGTGAAATGAAACCGATTTATTATTTTAATTTTCTTTTACTGAGGAGTTGTTACAATATTTTAGCTCCAAATAGACAGCCATTGAACTTTTAATTAGGAGGTTATTCAATAATGCAAAAAACAAGGGGTGGTGATACTCTAGTCCTTAGGGTTGCGTGTCTGATTCTAGGTAGGGTTAGTTACATCCTACACAATGCTACAGATTACGTCCTTAATGCTCCAGGGCCTGTCCCTGCAATTCATTTACTGCATGGTGGTATAGATAAAAATTGCAAAATGACAAGTAAACTAGTACTAAACAACTGAGACTGCATCTATGCATCATGCATACAGTGGAAACCCTTTTCCAGTTAAATAATAGAACAGTACTGCAACCTAAACCCGATCGGCTTGGCTGCACACACGTGGTGAAGAACAACTAGCATTCATTCAAAAAGCTGCAGTCTATGATGCTCAGAGATGCACTATTGCAGCTGTCCATCTAGTTGGAGAGGTGCCAGCTTAACTAAAGGGGCTACTCAGAGCAAGGGTGTGGATCTGTAGACATTCAAAGGTGTGGTACAAATAAAAAATAGGATGAATAAAAGTCTAATGTGTTCTGTGAAAATGTCTTTCAAGTTGTGTGACAGTTAAACTGTCGCGGTTGATCATGAGAAAGGTCAGAGCTATGTGTCAAAGTTACACATTTCAGATTTTTTTAACAACATGAAAACAGTTCTGTACTTCCTGTAAATGGCACAACACAAACAATACACTGAAGCGATGCATGTCAACATTCCCTGAGGTTACAGAGGTGTGTCTAAAGCAAGTACCTTGTTGGTTTTAGTGCCTGGGCAGAGAACGACAAATTGTCTACTTCTGCTCTGCCTTGACCTAATCAATACACATGAAACGCTTTCTCCAGAACCAGTCACATGACTGACCCCGACTTTAACCATCTTCACTTAAATGTTTAACTGTTCTCTTGAGACCTTTAAGGAGCCATCATATTTAGAAATAGGTCAACTTACTGGTCAGATGAGTTGATGTGATAAATATTTAAATACTTAGTTATTTACTACTGTTTCAACCCAATAAGCCAAGGTTTCTTAAAATAATGAAAATACACTAACAATGTTTGAACAGTACCCATGTTTTTAGCATAGTCATACATGATAGCATGATGCTCACATGTAACTACTGTAATTTGGTCCAACATAGTATTATTACTAGTATTATTATTATTGTTATTATTATTATTAACTAACATCTGTACATCAACGGTCTGACCAATAAGATGAGGTGGAAGGACGAAAAACATGTGACCAAAATGTCGTTGCTAAATAAACACTTTAAGATTTACATCTAAACGTCCTTTACTATAAAGTATATTAACCCCCACCTGCATATCATTATACTAAGTGTTGTAAATAAAAGGATGTTTGGCGATCCTGCCAAAATATCCCCCGAGGTTTCTACTGACATACGTCATCCACGCACCGCTGCTTTGAAAGTAGGATAATAAAAACACCAGACAGATTATTTTAAACCGAACATTTTTAGACAACTGCCTCGCTGGATGGCAAACAGATATTATAATCTCTAAAACAAAATCTACAGATCCCATATTTCCCCCGGGAAGCGTGTACAAATCACTTCTTTCTGTCTGTGTCGTGTCCAGCAACTGTGCACTAAGAATGGCAACAGTCTAGCCCGTGAATGTAACACTGTAACACATGTACACATGTACACAGTAACAAAGTGATGGAGTTGAAATGTAAGCATTACCCGGTCTGACGGTCATAGATCCATCCTTCCTGCTGCACCACAGCGCGTTATCCCCGCTCTGGAGAATATAATCATCTTTAGCTTGAAAAAGCTCCATGTCCATTAAAACACCAAAACATAAGCGCGTCCGGATACCAAGCGACTGGATTTGTTCCCGATCCGAGAAACGAGAGAAAGATGAAGCAGCTCGCTTGTCGTTTCACTGGCAGTCCCCAGCCTGGTGCTTTCCACCAGCTAACCTGCTAGCTCTGTACCTATGTAAACGTTTACAATAAACTGATAAAGGTTCAACTCGTGTCAGGTACTGACCGACCATCGAAAATGAGTCCACGGCGAATTTAAACGCCGGCAATGTCAACTGATTAAGGGCGGTAATGTTGAAGCGATTAAGAAATGTGCCGGGTCCGTCTAATGTTTTCCACTAAGGGGTGCAGCACAGACTGAAACAATTTCCTCCAGTTCTACACAAACACGTGACCTCCTCCGTCACACACCGACCATCATAGTTCGTGTGTTACTGACGTCCCACCTGAAGTACTTTTTTGACGTGTTGTTTTTGCTAGATTTGTAATTAGCGTTTGTGTTGTGCAGAGTCTCCCATCATTAATTATGTTGTTTTAATATGATCAATTCGTATGTTGTGTTTGAATGGTTGTAGCAGATTATACCACAATCAGTTTATAATTCTGAGGATCTAAAAAATTTTAAAAAGAAAATCGTGCATGATGCAATGATCGCAATGATCGTACAATTCTATGCAGGTTTTTCAAGCGTCTTTTTAAGGTCTAACAGGTATTACAAAACATCTTTACAGCTCTGACTTATTCTTCGAAGTCTAGATTGTTCTCAGATGAACTGTATAGTTCACAGACTAGTTTCAGTCTTTATCATAATCCTATTCTATCACACTATAATAATATTAGTTTATGTCAAGTGTATGAACAGTGTACTTGTTGATACAGTACATAAGCCAAATGATGTCACTGCATGCTGCTTATATGAGTCATCCTTATGTAATCACTTCATAAAGAAATACTAGACATTGTGCATATTTTAAACAATGGCAGTAAAATAAAAATCATGCAAAGTTCAAACAAATTTTGAACTTTATTCAATTTTATTTGCAGCAATGGTTATGTGACCATATGTCTACATTTGAACACACTGCAAATAACCAAGTTGTGAACACTGAACATTGCATACTTTTTTCACAAAACATACCCTGCAACTGGTTTTGTAGTATTAGTACCACATCAAAACCAGTAACAGGTTATCGCAGTAAAAGCCTCACAACAGACATGTGAGACAGACAGCACTCTGTTTTAAATACTTCAAACTGAATTGTACAAAGTAGCCTTTAATACACAAATGGCTAGCCCCTCTGGAGCAAGGTGGGGTTAAGTTGCCTTGGTCAAGGGCACAACAGAAATAGAACAGAATTGTTATTTTGGTACCTGTCCAGTTTATGGACCACCCCTATTTTGGATTAAACCAAGTCCTTAACCATAAGGCGACCATGTTCAATGATATTTAAGTGTTATTTATAATTCTACATTTTAGATTACATTCTTTATATTGGAAATGTTGATTTTGGCACAGAAAAATAGGATATAAATATAGCATTTTTAAATCGCTGTCATTCAACAAACAACAATACTGAAAAGCATTCAGACCATCATAGACAACTGTCAGCAAAGCTCACTCTCAATAATTAATTATCTATATTCAAAGTATCTAAACAAGGCATTCATTTTATTTATAAAACATAAAGGCCTTCTCATGTTTCAAAACCAAAACGAGACACTTTAGATGTAAAACTGACTTTAACAACACCAGACAAATCATATCAGTTTATTGTCTTTTATCATTGTGTATCTCACTCTTTCAGAAACAACATATTCTTAGGGAATATTCAAAAGCGTTTTATCACTTATTCTAGGTGGTACAAAAGATACAATTTTGAAGGTTAAAATAGTCTGTGTCAAGGCCTCATATATGTTTTCTTAAATAAAATTTGTTACCAGTATGTCTGTGCTACAAGACACTGGCATGGTAAAATTCAATAACAGCAGCATCACATAACAGCAAACATGATTGTACTCGGTAAACAAATTACATTAGATAATTGTCAACAGAAAACTTCAATTATTTGTGCATGCAACGAATAATAATTGCCCAATTAAAACCAGAAACATGATTTGATCAATGTCCTTCTCAATTCTGTGCCTTATTTGTGCAATTATGATATCTCCTTGATCTTCTCTGTGTTTGCCTGACCAATCATACTTGGTTCTCCTTTCTGGGTTGAGTTATTATTCTCAGGGGAGATGTCTACAGCCAGCCCTTCTGAAGGCTCACCAAACATCTCCAGTTCTTCAAGAATGGTCTGAACTCTGCGGACACCATCCCTTCGAGCCTGGCGCACATCTGCACGACCTTCAGGGTCAACTGAGTCCAGAGCCAGAAGTTCTTTGGTCAACATCTCCTCCAGCAACAGGTAACGTTTATCATTCTTCTTCCCATTGAAACACTTTACTTCCTGTGCTAGTTTCTCCACACGTTCCAATATCAGCTGCACTTTGATTAGTCCTGGGTGGCTCGGCTCTTGTTCCAGAGTCTCCTCGGGCTGTGGAGGTAGAACCTCTTGAGGTGACTGAGGAGCAGCTGTTTCCTGGGGTTCTGGTGTTGAAGGAACATGTATGGTAATATTGGATGTCTCTGATACCTGCGGTGGCTGCTGAACCGGTTGTGCTTTTGGTTGAGGTGTTTGTGTAGGTTGTTGTTGTTGTTCTAATAGCGGCTGATGTGTGGGCTGCAGAACATCACTCACTCTCTGTACAGGGAACTCAACTGCAGGCCCTCTAACAGTTTCTTCAGCTTCAGCTTTTGGTGCCATCCCTGTGTGTCCAATATGTTGCTGGATCTGACAATGTTACCACATTAACTTTAGTTTAATTTGATACAAGGAGATACAGTTCTAAAGTAAACATTACTTCTAAAGAAACAACAAAAATTATGTTTATCAAAACCTAACAATTCTAGCTTTGTGTGCTCTTTAAAGTAACACTGACCTGGGGTCTCTCTCCCATGATCTGAGACCTGACTGGTGACTGAGCTTTTATGGGGACTGGGCTGGGACTGGCTGTGCGATTCTGCTGAATCTGAATTGGCACTTGTTCGCGGTAGATTGGAATTCTTTCTCGTGTGGGATAAGAACTTTGGCTTGTCGGGGACGGTGAGGCCCCCACACCTTCATGAATCACCGGAATGGGAATGTAGCCCGTCCGTAACACTGTATTGCTGGGTCGGGGCTGTTGATGAAGGCCACTGCTTGGTTGGTGTGAACCTTGTGGTTGATGCACCTGATGCAAATAAAAAAACAACACTTGATTTGCAGCTAATACTTTAATTGTAACAAGCACAATTTAAAACGCCACTGTACACTGTACTGTAAATACACCAGTATATAAATCAGCAATTATGTATTTGTATGCACAAAACATCAGTTACATATTACATAAGTGATTGTAAACCCTAAGCAATGAATGCATCATCTAATAGATACTATGTTGGGTGAAATAAAAACATTTTATTTAGAATGGTCCATGTTTACCTCAGGTCCATGTGAAGCAGGTGAGCAAGACAAACAGGCCTCTGATTGGGCCTGCACTGGAGATCTAGGCCGACAGTGTGATGTTGGGGTTGGGGAAGGCGTACGGACATCTGCTCTCAAATTTTGCTGCACTGCTGGATGGATGTAGGCATAACTGGGATACTGCAGCAGTCTAGGTTCATGGTTTTCATGGGAGACTGGGATGGGGATGTAGCCCTGACGGAGTGTTGGCTGCCTCATCTCTTGAATAAAGGATTTGTGCATGTCCTGAGGGGTCTCTGAGGTCATACAGGGGCCATTTGAGAATATCTGAAAAAATAAATGAAATTAGTAAACATACCAAAATGACATCGAAAGAAATGTATCGAGGTGTATCATCATGGGCTCTAGGGTCATACAGGGGTCATTTGAGGAAATTTGAGAAAAATATGAAATGAGTAAACATACTAAAATGACATTGAAAGAGGTGTATCATCATGTAATGATGGAAATAAATATTTACGCCATATTGCTTCAGAATGCTTCAGTAATGCTTCAATAGTTATATTACAAACATTACTGAGAAGGTAATGCAAAGTGTGCCGTGTAAATACCATGTAAACTTTGTACTGCATACATATAGTGTTTTATATACTGTATAGATATGTGTTATATATCATGTTCAACGTAAGTTTCAACAGTGGCCACTTGTTGATATGGTGAGTTCATAGGTCCTGTTCACCTGAAGTATTTAGTAGCCATGCGCTACTAAGTATTTAGTGTTTTGCAGGAGATATCAAATTGACTGCACTGTTGAATAAGCTTCAATCCTCAACCATGTCATTACAAACAGCATGACAAAAAATTCTAAAAATTGACCAAAGAGCGACGTGATTTACTGTATTTCAAACCTGCTACATTTTTCCTATTAGCTTCACAACATTTTTAAGTTGTAGTCTTTTACAAATATGTGAATGCCACCCATTGTAAATCTATTTGCAAAGTAATGTTATTGTTAAAACATTTTAATTATATATCTGAAAAGCTTGAATATTGTGGGCAGTCCAATATTACACAGCAAGCTCATTTCAGAACGAAAATCTAGAATTCAATTATAATGTAGCCATATTTTTTTTACTCATCTGTTTGACACGCAAAGGTCAGCTTGTCCTCACTGTGATGAGGCATCAGACATGGAGCATGATTGGGTAAAAACTCTGCTCATAGCAACTGTTAAGTGATTGTATTGGCTTACAGGGTAAACCCTACGTATGCTATCAATTCTACTGCTATGACTCACTCAAGGTGTGTGTCACAGGCACACTAGCATTTTTCAATGGGTTCTTTTGCTGTTGACACAGTGGCTTAAAATATTCTTTGTGAGGGGGTGGGAGTCCCTTACTCATCGATGTAAAACACAGACACAATAAACAGATAAATATACAATACACAATAACTAGATAACTATAATGACGAAATATTAATAATGAAACACCTATGCTAATGTTAAAACAGACAAGTTTAGCTAACTTATTGTTTTAGGGTTGAAAAAGTTATGACATACTAACACAGGACTTACATTTAAATTGTAAGATTCTAAAGAGAGAATGACAGTTAGTCTGTATATATGACCTTATGCCCTTTGCCATTTTTGACATGGACACCAAGAGTTGTGCCTAGTTTATCTCCTGGCAGCTGTGTCTTTCCAGCAAATTCCTGGTGACTCTAACTTTGGACAAGTGTTGATCTATCTAACGAAAGATGCCAACTGGCAAGCCCTCATGTCCCCCCTATATTGGTACAACTAGAACGTCATGCGTTGAGGAACATTGTGACACATCCAGTGTTATCACACTTTATAACATCTCATTCCCGTGCTTGCCCAGTTTTAACTTACAACCCCATTTATATGAAACGACAGGATCCATGAGTGGGTGGACCTTGTTCAAATCCCATGTAAGGGAAACTTTCAGGGACGTGTGAGTGCTGAGCAGTTCCTACGATGTGAAGAACGAGCGCAGACTGCTTAGTTCTTGGGGCTTTAAATAAACATTGTGGAGTCGTCTTAACGCTCAGTAGCATCACATATGACTGCAGTGCGTCACACACTATTCGCTCCAGTTGAGATCATGACACAAATATATTTAGGCTGACTGTTGCACAGAATGCAAAGCGCTTGTACAACGGCGGTGACTGCGCTTAATGCATGAACTACAGCGAATATTAAGTGCGTGGCTGCTCTACCCTAGACGGCGTCTGCTGAAGAGGAATTTCAATGTCTTGAGTGGGATCGTAGCCCACGCACCCAACAAAATGTTGTCTTTATCGATGATATATCCTCGTAAAATGCCATAACCAAAAATAATACATTAAGCAAACCACAGAGAGAATATCCGCTACGTTATGAATCAAGAATTTGCACAATCAAAAACGACAAGAATTGACCGCGCAACTTCCCAAGCAAAAGCGAGATCATCTTACCTTTTTCGTGTCATGCCGTGGGTCGTTCCACGTCGTTGTGCGATTGTTATGATCCACAAAAAACGGCCACCCCGTCTGAGGGTCGATTTTGATCTCCCACCCAGGTGGCAGAGGATCGTTTGTTGCCATCGTTTCGACTGGAGACAATATTTTCATACTCTGATATTGCTGCGGTCCTGAATATTGAGCCATTACAGCGCCTACAGACGCTTTAAAGGGTCCGTTTGATGACGTACTGTAAATGGGGATGGGTTTCTCGAAGCAGCAAGGTCTCTCTGACGACTACCGAAAGTTCTAGCCGGGGGTTAACTGTAATGACCACGTGGGTGACCAAAAATTACCCCTTGACCGTCCAGACAGAGGTCCGCGTGCCCTTAGGGTTTATTAAACCGAGCCAACTTGTTGCACTCCTGGTGTAACTCTGACAGACAAACAGACAGCACTGATGGCAGTGCTTATGGCAGCACTAACTGTCAATCCCCTCTTCCCCTATTTTTATAAAGGACCAACCCTGAAAGTAATAATCAAAGAGTAAAAAATAATGGTAAAGATAACTACAGAAATAAATCAATAGAGGTATTACAAATATATATTAAAAACTTAAATTTAATTTCAAAATTATTTGTACTGTTTAATTAAGTCATTTATTCCTTTATTTATCTTCCTATTCGTGTTTTATTATTATTAATAATATAACAGGTTCGGTCCTCCATATATTTTGACCTCAAGTAACCATATATCACAAGTATTAAATTAGATTACAATAATTACGTTATAAATACAGGTTGTGTAATACCTGGGCAATTCACGTGTGTTTGAGGCTTAGTTAAAGTCATTCCCAAATTAATTGTGGTAACTTTGTGCCCAATAAATCTAACTTAGCCAATAAAACAGCTGTGAAAGTCCATGGAGAAATAGGTCATTTCCATCTCATCAAATAAATCCTGTAATACATGATGTATTCACCTGCCCTCAACACTTGCAAGGTGAGTTTTTGAAGCTCCCCTCTCACTTGTCAGCTACACAAAGAGCCCTGCTTCTGCGCACGCGCATTAGATGTCTTCCTGACTAGCCGGGTTCCGCCATTTTCTATACAAGACTGAAAGTAACACCAGTCCTGTATTGTTCACCCTAAAAATAAACCCACACCGACGGACCGAAAACAAGTTTTGTTAACACTCCCTCCGGCATCCGAGAATGGAAGACGAGAGCCATCCAAAAACCCTGTAAGTAGCGGAATAGCCGCTCAATTTATAGCAACACTTCTAGCTAACGGCTAGCTTCAAAACGACGGCCTACTGAAGTTATCTGAATTACATGTATTTAGCAACCACCGCGTATTATTGTGAGCATATCGGAGAGTAATTACTTTCCACCTTTGTTAGAGTAGAGGGGTTTTAACGATGACATGTCTGTCCGGCGAGCGTGCGAAAATTAGTTTGCATTAGCACGCTTAAGCTATGCTAGGTGCTAAGTTTAAGTTAAAAAAAATGCAAGGGAAACGTACAGCGCAGAAGAAGTTTAAGTTGTGTTATCGGGGTTAGAATATTAATGTTAAACATAAAAAACAGACCATTAAATTCGGCATCTGTGTGTGATTGAGTGTGTCATTGTCTTTTGGTTTGGCAAAGGCCTGTTATCTAATCCCAGGGCCTGCTGTATTTTCTAGACGTTTGTCAGAAATATCTTGTAAATGATCTCTTGATTACTGTAGACCATAGTTTAATTTGTCAGTTGTGATGGCATATTTGTGGCTGAATGTGTTTCTGTCCTAAGGTCTGTTAGACATAAGGAGTTGTCAGATTTATGCAGGGTTGTTCTATATAAACTGTGTTTGTATATAAAGTGTTTGTATATATTTATAAGCTATTCACGTCGTGCAGTATTTATGCATGCAGTAATATATGTATTTTTACAGTTTACACATTTTGGACCTTAAAATAATATAATATATTATATTGGGTTAGTTGCGGAAAAATGTATATATTAATTTGAGTTCATTAATCTTCATTTTTATTTGCATTTTTCAGCTATGTGGGGAATCTTTCAAGAGATGTAACAGAAAGCTTGATTCTTCAGTTATTTACTCAGATCGGGCCGTGTAAAAGTTGTAAGATGATAACAGAGGTAAACATCACAAATCACTTCAAGCGTTCATTTAAATATTCTGTGCTTGTCAGAACATGAGCTTCTAAATATAAATGGGTTTGTGTGCAAACACTTGCCAAGTGCTACAATTATGTTAATATTTGAAATATGTTTACGTTTATCTAAATTTCTTAAAATTTTTAATTATTATAGTTTTTCTTAAATAATAATCAAGGAGTAGCCAAATGTTGTTCATGCCAAAATATTAAGCAGAGTGTTCCACACAAAACCCATGTCTTTGCAATAATATGTTTTCCTGGCTTTTCTTCTCAGCAATCCGATAGCAGCAGGAAGGTGAACTCTTCTATTGGATTTTCTGTTTTGCAGCATACAAGCAATGACCCTTATTGCTTTGTGGAGTTCTATGAGCACAGAGATGCAGCAGCTGCTTTAGCCGCCATGAACGGAAGGAAGATTTTGGGAAAGGTATACATTGTTTCTTCTGCTTGTTAGACAAGTATGGAAATGATTTGGGTCCTTTAAGGGCATTTAAACAATACCTTGTACCTTACATATCATGTAACCAAGCATTACACCTACAGCAAGTGTATTTGTATTGACAGGAAGTCAAGGTAAATTGGGCAACTACTCCTAGTAGCCAGAAGAAAGACACATCCAGTAAGTATTATTGTTTTGTTTTTTTTGCTTTAAATTTAGTTCAGTAGTGGTTTAACGGTTTTTTAATGGTTTTCTTTTCCCTTTTTATTGCAGATCATTTTCATGTTTTTGTGGGAGATTTGAGCCCTGAGATCACAACAGATGACATCAGAGCTGCATTTGCACCCTTTGGGAAAATCTCGTAAGTTTCCAAAGGTCACACCCTTCTGTGGAATATGTATCTTTTTGTCTGAATAATGTTGGGTGGTTGCGTGTGTTACTTGAAGCCAAACAATGTTTATGTAGTGTTTAGTCCAGACAGTCTTTCATAAAACCACGAGAAAAAGCTCTCGTTAACTTGACCATAATTGCACATTTTGCGATTGCATTGATACGCGGATTTAAAGAGCATTGTTACACTTACGTAAAATTGTACTAGATGTACTAGAATTAGCTAATTTTTGTGTCACAAAAATGTGGTATCCTGTCTTGATATTCTCCTTTAATATAAAACAGACATACACTTTTGCAAGTTGTAAGCCTGCACAGTTCTTTGTCCCCACAGTTGTAGTTTTACTACAGCAATTGTTTTAAAGAACAGGATGTCATAGTGCATCTGAGTCCCATTTTGATTTAATTGGGATTATTGATATTTGAATCACATATCATCAGCAAGCACAGGGCAGTAGTCATCATTGTTTCCCCAAATCGATCTGTTTAAAACACTTAAAATATTTGTACTTAAAATATTTCATCACTAATCTCCACTGCAATTCCGAAATTGGTAAGTAGTTTTTGATTTACTAAAGCAGTTACAATCTTAGTTGAAAACACAAAAATAAATGCACTGCTACTCTGAGAAATTTTCAGATTCTCCTTTAGCTCTGAGTGTCAGTTAATAGAGCTCTGGTTATTTTACAGAATTGCTCATAGGATTGGACAGGAGCTTGAAGGCTAACAGCAAGGAACTGTGCACTCTGGGAACTCAGATGTAGATTTTCTTTCTATTTACTCTTTGCTTTTCATATTTGTATAATGCAATATTTTCCTATTAACGCTAACGTAGTGTAGACTTTTAACAAACCTCAGATAATATAAATTTTTTCTTGGTAAAAAATTGTTTCATGATGGTTTTCCTAGTTGTGTTGATAGTTTGATTCTCCTAAAATTCTGAAAATGTCAATTTCTCGAAATTTGCAGCTTCCCAAACTCCATATTGGTGGTAAAGAATTGACCAGGAAAAATAAAGAAATCTGTTAACAGGCCATGTATGCCGTTTAATTCCTTTCTCTCTTTTGATATTTCTATGTACACTTATGAATAGAGTTAAAGACAGCAGCTCAATTTAGGAATGCATGGTAATGAAATGGA
>JAZGTI010015746.1:0-13201 GCA_036877585.1 Botia kubotai
TGGCTTCAGAGTAGATCTTTTAATATTTTTTTCATATCAATCTCTCACTATTGTGTGTATGTGTATTTCAGAGCTGGGAGAGATCAGAAACATTACCACCACCAAGCCTTCATTAGAGCTAGAACGGCTGGAAAAATACACAAATTATAGTATTCAGGTGCTGGCCTTCACTCGGGCTGGAGACGGAGTCCGCAGTGAGCAGATCTTTACACGCACCAAAGAGGATGGTGAGCATTCCTCCAGTTACATACTTTTTGGTCCCACTCAGTTCAGAGGACTTGTCCCTTAAAATTGAAGTGTCATTTGCTAAAATGCTTTCTCCCATGTATGTGAATACACAGTTAGGCTATAGGTAATTTAAAGATTGTTAGCACTGTTGTTCTGTTTAAGATGTCTGATGCTGTTAGTTTAGGGGGGGGGGGCATAGAGTGGGGATGGGAGTGAATCAAGTGTTTTGAAAACTGTTTGGCAACAGTTGTTATTGTAATTCTATCTGTTGCCAATAGGGTTACAGAAATGATACACTTTAAATTTAATGTAATTACACATTAAATAAACCTTAATCTAAATTAAAGAACATTATTTCTTTTAAATAAACAGTTCCTGGCCCTCCAGCTGGAGTTAAGGCAGCTGCATCCACCAGCTCAGTGGTCTTTGTGTCCTGGCTGCCTCCACTCAAGCTCAATGGAATTATCCGGAAATACACAGTCTTCTGTTCTAACCCCTACCCCACAGTAAGGCCTTAATTATACAAATTACTACACAGTAATGTAATTAAACTTACAGACATGTCAGGAGAAATACATTACAATACACTGCTTAAACAGGTGCATGAAATCAAACTTGAAACGAGGAAACAAGAGGGCGGGGTCAAGACACCGGAAAGCACATGGCAGATGTAAACAAACAGAAGCCATGTGCTTCCACAGAAAATGAACACCCAGAGCGTGAGTCTAGATTCCGACTCCCGGAAACCAGAAACAAGACTAAGATGAGTCGGAATCTAAACCTCACGCTCTGACATAGAACACTGGAAATGTCAGGACCTGACACCTATTCTTTCAAATTCTGAGAGATTTTTTTTTAGTGTGCAGTACAACTAGGGCTCACTGCACCTACTGTAAAATAGGTTAAGAGACCAGTTTAAAAATTTTTCAAGTGATTTTTTTCTTAATATTATTCAAATGAAAAATAATTTAATTTAAGCGAGAGCTGCAACCTGGTAAATATACTATATGACAAATGTTCAACTTATTGATACTGTATATATGCAGCAATATAGGTCAATATTAAATATATTGAATTCAACAATATAGAATGTTATAATTCACATTTTGTTTCCACGTTTTTAAAATTGTATTACAATGTGTTTTTTTTGGATGGCTCTGGATAACACAGAACCTTTGTTTCGGTATTTTAGTTTAAAGGATCATAATAATTGTGTAATCATAGTAATTGTGTAACCATGACGTATGGTTAGCTACATAGCAGCAAATTACTTTGCTGTCTCACAAAAGACTACATTGGCTTATGGTGTTAAATGTACTGCCGATGGGCAAGTGTTTTCTAGTGATTATTTAATTTTTATAGTTTTCTTATGAAATCCTATTTTAATTGTCCCTTCAGGTGATCAGTGAGTTTGAGG
Organism: Botia kubotai; assembly: GCA_036877585.1. Lineage (NCBI taxonomy): Eukaryota > Metazoa > Chordata > Actinopteri > Cypriniformes > Botiidae > Botia > Botia kubotai. The sequence continues at coordinate 1,646 of JAZGTI010015746.1, forward strand.
CTGCTCCTGATGTTTATTTTCGTCGTTTGACCAACCTGAACCAGAACTGGCAGTACAGCATATGGGTTGTGGCAGTTACAGCTGCGGGTCGTGGGAACACCAGTGAGATCATCACTGTAGAGCCCCAAGCAAAAGGTATAAATGTATGCCAAAGTATCACAGTCTCACTCAAACTTTGTATAAGTACCCCAAACTTTGGCATTTACTTAGTTCAAGTTTATTTATAAAGCATATTAAAAAACAAATGTTTTAAAATGTTTAAGAAAAATTAAGAAAAATGCAATGCATACCAAAACCAAACAGAATGAGCAGTGTTAACAAAGCACATAAATAATTTTTAGAAAACAATATAAAACAGACAATTAAAACCCTATACATCTCAAATAGCATCTAAGGCTTCAGAGAAAATAATGTTTTTAAGTTACATGTAAATATGGCCAGTGTGAGAAAGGACATAACATAAAATAGAAGTGTGTTTCACAACCTGTGGGGTGCATCTACAAATACCTGATCACCCCTGGTGTTCATGCAGGAACAAAGGAACAGAGAGAAGTGATTTTATGAATGACATGACCTAAATGTAGAGTGTGGTTATGTTAGTATTGTCTCAAAAGGCAGCATATACAATAGGAAAACCAAAGTACCTAACAATGATCCCTGTGGCACTCCATACCTAAGTTTTGTTTGATCTGACATATCTTCCATAATATATGTAAGCGAATAGTGACTGGATTAGTAGGACCTAATCCATAATAGCGCCTGTCCACCAATGCCAACATAATTGCCAATCTTGCATAATCTTGCAGAATGTTGTGGTCCATGGTGTTAAAATCATGTCATCTATTAGGAATGTCACCTGTATAACACCTATATACAACTAAGATAAAGTAATAAAGCGTGAAAATGTGACCAGCAAAGTATGTGGTTTCGCTGCAAAGTGTAATCATGCGAAACAGAAAGAAGCCCCCATACCGTTTCTAGAAACAAAATGATACAGAAGGGTTGGTTTTCTAATGGCATTGTTTGTTATTTTAGCCCCTGCTCGAATCCTAACATTCAGTGGCACTGTCACCACACCCTGGATGAGGGACATCGTCCTGCCTTGCAAAGCGGTGGGAGACCCTCCTCCTACTATCAAGTGGCTGAAGGGAAAGTATGTTTAATTACCTTAATGAAATAGTTACCTCAAAATAAAAGTTCTGTCATAGTTTACATAATTATTCATGTTGTTGTAAGCCTGTATGTTCCGAAAGATTTAAGTATTTTGTAAGCTGTGAATTTTCTATGAAGCTGTATGATTTCCACACAGTAATGGTACACCAGCTCCAGTTTCCATCGACGGCCGTCGTAGCACGCACAGCAATGGCAGTTTTGTTATTCGTACCATTAAAGCAGAGGATTCTGGGTACTACAGTTGTGTAGCCAGCAACAACTGGGGTTCAGATGAGATCATGCTAAATCTTCAGGTCCAAGGTACAACTGGGATCAAATAATCACAATATGTTGTGTAGATGCAGATAACTATTTTCTGTAGCATTTTTGTGTTTACTCTCAAAATGTTATAGTGCCTCCGGACCAGCCACGCCTCACTGTCACCAAAACCACAACCACCTCCATCACACTGTCCTGGATCCCTGGAGACAATGGAGGAAGCTCCATTAGAGGTTGAGACTGCACTCCTTTAGATTACTGAATAAATACTATTATATTTATATTGCAATTTAGATAATCACTATACCTTACCCTAAGTCACAGGTATAAGACCCTTTAGATTAGGATGCTTTATATTTTAAATTGATTGTTCAGAGGTTGGACATAACTTGAGGTGTCCAATCCTTCTCCTGGAGGGCCAGTGTTCTGAAGAGTTTAGCTCCAACTTGCCTTAATACGTATGGCTTGAAGTGTCTAATCTGCCTAGTAAGACCTTGATTAGCTGTTATAGTGTGTTTGATTAGGGCTGAAGCTAAACTCTGTGGGACACTGGCCCTCTAGGAGCGGGATTGGGCACCCCTTGACTAAACAGTGTATTATACTAAAAGTGGAGATCTGTAAAATACTTTAAACAAAGATATAATTCACAGAATATGTTTTATCCAACTAAAAGGCCATCTATGTATGGTAGGTGCCCAGTATTAACAATAATAATAATATTAAAGTAATAAAATGTAAAACGTGATGTGGTGTCCTTTCTTTAGGCTACATTCTTCAGTACTCTGAGGATAACAGTGAAGAGTGGGGCAGCTATTCCATAAGCCCAAGCGAGCGATCTTACCGTTTGGAGAATTTGAAGTGTGGTACATGGTACAAATTTACTCTGACAGCTCAGAATGCAGTTGGTCCTGGTCGCATCAGTGAAATCATTGAGGCTAAAACCCATGGCAAAGGTACAGTCAATAATTTTATTCCTGTTCTGTTTACAATTTATGTGTATCAATTATGGCACACACTAATGGAGCTGTGGTGGGCTGTGGCATATTAAAGGGTTTGTTAAACAGCCAGTTGCTTTTTGTCACAGCCTTACAAAATCCGTATTTTGCACTTAGTGTGATTAGCGTGGAGTAAGATGTGTTCCTGCAACAACATTTCTGCCAAAGGAACAAAATACTAACCTAAACCCCATAACCCATAACCTAAACATACCACTAAAATCAGAGTGAAAAAAAAGGTTGATACAAATGGTGCTGTATACAAGCCCTCAACCCAGTCCTGAGCCAAAACCTAACACTGACCCTAAACTTAAAAATATGATGGTTGAGAGAAAGATTATTCCAGGCCCAACAATGATGCTGAATCAGGAACATGTCCTGCTTGGTAATATCAGGTTCACCTCTTGGCTATCACTGGCCGGTGGAACTGGGAAAAAGACATTCCTATTCTAGAAAGATAAGTTAATGGAGTGCTATTATGCATTTTCACTTTTTTTTACTTTAGTTAGTGTGTAATGTTGCTGTTTGAACATAAACAATATCTGCAAAGTTACAACACTCAAAGTTCGCTGTGTCATATGTAAAAAATAATGCATTTTTTGATAAATAAAGCACATATTGTGGTGCACCCCAATATAGATGATAAAGATTTAAAAAAACGCATAATATGATCAGCAGTAAATGTCCTTATATATAACAAAACTTAAAGCCACAAAACATTGGGTTGCTCTGGATAAAACCATCTGTTTACTTACTTAAAATAATAAACTTACTTATTATTTACTTATTATTTATAAACTAGATTATTTACTTATAAATCATATTATGTTAGCACTTGTTTTATTCTCTTTCTCATTTCATCACATAATCAGAGCCACAGTTCGCCAAAGACCATGAGCTTTTCTCAAGTATCAACTCTTCCCGTGTGGAGCTCAACTTGATTGGTTGGAACAACGGAGGCTGTCCGATCGACTCATTCACACTGGAGTATCGGCCAGTGGACACTACAAAATGGACCATGGTGAAGCGTGATTCCCTCACTAAAAGCCATGTTCTGTACGACCTACAGGAGGCCACCTGGTATGAGCTACAGATGAGAGTGGGCAACAGTGCAGGAACAGCAGAGAAAAGGGTGCTTTTTGCCACTCTTAATGTGGATGGCAGTGAGTAATCACTCTTATATTAATACCTAGGATCCAGCTGCTGTAACTCCTTTGGAAGCTGTTGCAAAATACTATTGATTTGTCGCAATCATTTGGAAATATGATTTAATATCAAATTGTAGTTATGGGCAGACTGTTTAACTGCTTAATCATTGATCTCCAGGCACAATTGCACCTTTGCCAAAAACGGTGGACCCCAGTCAAGAAAACAGACAGGGCAATGAGGGACTTAAGATGATGGTCACGATCATCTGCATTCTGGTGGCTATCTCCATGGTCTTTATTGTTCTTCTGGTGTTGAGGAGGAGGAGAAGAGAGCAGAGACTTAAGAGATTGCGAGGTGTGTAGAGACATATTATCACAGCAGAATAAGTAGGGATGATGTCCAAAGAGCTCTTAGCTCAGAAAAGTTTTTAAAATTTTTTTTTTACGAATTTCTTAATTCTCTTTAAAAAAACTCACCTTAAAAGTGTTGGCAGTTAAAGTTAAAATTCTAAAGTTGCTAAAGTTAAAATTCTGGCCACTACACAAGTTGCTTGAAAACATTTAAGATGGTATTTTGATCTACATTTTCATTTATGTGAATAGGATTTAGTAAATTGATGGTTTTCAATTCAGCTTAAAGCTGCTCTTGGTGAGATGTATATAGTTTATTATAAAAGTAGAATACATAGCTCCTCTCATCCAATACTTTGCATGTAATAACATTTCCATTTCTCTTAATGTTAAACAGATGCAAAGAGTCTGGCAGAAATGTTAATGAGGTAAATATTCCATAAACTTCAGCATAAGTCAGTGCACATTGCGATAAAACAGCACCTGTAATTGTTTTGTATTATTTGGATGTGTATCACCAGTAAAAATGCACGTACACCTGACACCGTGAACAAACAGCAGCAAACTCTGAGGATGCATATTGATATTCCACGAGCTCAGCTCCTTATCGAGGAGAGGGACACTATGGAGACAATCGGTAAGCTCCTGATGGCTTTTTATGTCATTTATCTCAGGATGTTTTTCTGCACTTGAACCTGTTACCCCTGTCTTTTAGATGATCGCTCCACAGTGCTATTGACAGACAATGACTTTGGAGAAACATCTAAACAGAAGACATCAACCGTTACCCACACAGTACACTACCAGTCTCTATCTCAAGCCACTGGACCACTAATAGATGTGTCTGATGCTAGACCTGGTACAAGTAAGAGCTGTGCTAATGTAGATGGCAGCATGTAACTTACAAACCTTTAGTGCGTATGGATTTAATAAAAAAACTCAGCTTTTAATAAGTCGCCAAAAACCCCAAGAAAAGACTTCAGTAGATACAGAGAGCCAAAATTATCTACAAAAAATCATATAGTCTGCTTTTGTTTCTCCCCCAAAGTTTGCATCCCAATTCTTATACTGTCTGTGCTAAATATTATGTAAAATGAAATGTCTGAATGGTATATTAATTTTGGGTTTACTTTTAAATTGTGTAGTCTGCATATTTTTTTTCCTTGTTGTGGTTTGCTTTTGAAGAAAAATGATAAGCACCGATGGCTAATGCTGCCATAGCAGTTTTAAAATGTATGACCCTTAAGGGCAAAAAATGATGATTAAGGCATGCAAGTGTTAGTTAAATACAATTGTAACGAGGTAATACATTGTCTTTTTATCAAAAGTACTTTCCCATCACCAGTAACATACATACTTTATGTGAATTAGGAAATAGCTGCATAATGTAGAAGCACAGCATTGACATTTCTTTTAACAAGAACAATCTGCAATAGCTATAAAACCATGAAAAAATGTTAGATTAATGTTTTGACCACCTCACCTATATGTTATCCTCAATTACACAACACAACATTGAGTGTGACCCTGAGAAATATTAAGGTTACCTGTATTTGTTCCTGTATAGATAGCTTGGCTGTGTGAGAGCAGGTTTTTCTGCTCACTGAAGGCTTCAGTGGAGCTGAACTGACGCAGAGGAACAGTGTTGAATTCTGACTGCAGTCAGTAAATCTGCTGATTCCCTCGATTCACTAGCATTGTGGGACTGCAATTCCAGAAGCTAAACCTGACCCTCTGATACTGTATTGGTGCAATTAGTTGGTATAAACTATTTGTAATGCAAGTGATTTAATAATAACATGACATTATCAGCAGATACATCAACAACAGCCAGCAGATACATCAACAACAGTCTTTATCTAGACATTGTAATATAAAAAACTGAGGAAATTATTATATATTATATAAGGTTCATTTTTATTTTTGTCTAATAGTTATTTTCTATCAGCTGTGTATCTCTCTTCTCTTAGACCCGACTGCCCGCCGCATGGCTAAAGCAGGTCCAGCCACACGCAGCCGCTACGCCAGCCAGTGGACCCTAAATCGCCCACACCCTCCTGTTTCATCACACACTCTAACTACTGATTGGAGGCTGCCGACCCCCCGTGCAACAGGCTCTGTGGACAAAGAGAGCGATAGCTACAGCGTCAGTCCTTCTCAGGACACAGGTAATCACTAGCCTATTAAATTAAAAGTCATATTGTCAAAAAGACATTTTTCTTGATACTTTCAAGTAGAAGAGGTCAATGTATTCTACTGTAAACAAGCTGTAATTTTCGGAACTCAGAATTTCCTCCCCAGTTAAAAAAAAATACTCAATACAAAATCTTTTTGATGTCATACAAATTTTAATGATGAATGCCCACCTTACAAGTCAACACCAATACTTTTCATTGGCCTGGGGGCACCATGCTGAAGCTTTTAGAATTATTGATTTATATTTTTGTTTGATAATCTTTGTATTACTTTACAGTAGCACATTGTATAGTATAGCACATGAGTATTGTTGACAATTTCACCATGCGTTTTTATTTTGTAGAAACCTATGGAAAAAAGAAATGCCATTTTAGTTGTATACATCTCCCCACAGACCGTGCTCGCAGCAGTATGGTGTCTACAGAAAGTGCCTCTTCCACTTATGAGGAGTTAGCTCGAGCCTACGAACATGCCAAGATGGAGGAACAGCTGCGGCATGCAAAGTTTACCATTACTGAGTGCTTCATCTCAGACACGTCTTCGGAACAGATGACGGCTGGCACCAATGACTACACAGACAGCCTGACGTCCAGCACACCCTCAGAGTCAGGCATTTGCAGATTCACTGCTTCCCCGCCCAAACCACAAGATGCCAACCGGGTCATGAATATGGCTGTGCCCAAAGCACACAGACCCGGTAAGATAAAAACAAGGGGAGGGGTCCAGTGCCTTCACATATCTCATCTGTACTTTGACAACAGAAGTGAAGAAATTAGCAGGCTGTGCTTTTACTTTTTTTTTTAAAAGGATGTTTGCTCCTGCTTAGGTGGTAGTCGACAGAAGACTTTCGTTTGTGATGCAGTATTATATAACAAGGACGACAAAACAATTTACTCCCACTTAATAATACATTAACAATACGCATGCTATACATTAGAATACTGCTATCAGCATATACAGACTATATAGACTATTAGCATGGACTATATGCATTTATGCATATGTGTGGGTGTTGTTTTTCCACGTTTCTCAGTTTATCAGCTCACCGTTTAGCTTGTCACTCTTACAGTGTGCTGTCAGTTGCTGTGTTGATGGCTGTGGGCTGGAAAGCTGCTGTCCAAACATATTGCTGGGTGCTTTTTCCAAACATATTGCTTTTAGCATCAATGGGCCTAACTTGGCCACTGTCTGGGTCTCCCAGGGCTGATTTCAGACCTAGACAGCTCTTGGGTTACTGGAGTTTAGGGTTACCATTTCATTGTAAACCTGTCTGGGTGCTTTGCACCCACAGGAAGCCTTTGGTTAGTAAGAGCACCTGTCGCTGTTTCATAAGGGCAAACAGGCATCCCATACTGCAGTGGTATCACCTGTTTGTACAAAACAGCACTTTAGCATCACAATAGAGCCATAGACAGAGTTATGAACTCCAAGCAAAGTCCTTTTGGGAACAAGTTGCATGAAATACGGCACTCCCTCATTTACAGAACGTTCTATAAGAGTGATGTGTCCCAGATCGTGGTCATGATATTCTGGCAGACACTTATTTAATCTGTCAAAAACCTGGAGGAACATAACACAGGGTCAAAATACAAAGCACAAATTCACAGAGAGTGAAAGTGAGTGTTATTGTTGTTATTGTTATCCATAACTGTTTGGGTTAAAAATGAACAAAAATCAGTTAAAACAATCATAGCAAGTACATAACAAATTCGTGTTTACAGTCTCCTTACCTTAATTTGCAACAGTAGGTTTATAGTAATGATTTATAATTTGAGCTGTCAGGTCAGATTTTTTTGGAAATGTCAGTTTGGCTTCATTAGACTTTAATGTAAAGAAAAGAAAAGTATGTAAAGCAACTGTTGTTAAATGTGAATGACATTTCATGTTGACCTATGTAGGGTGCTTCTGCCCTAGAAGTTGCCCTATGTAATCACAATAGTTATTAAATAGTCAGCAAAAGCTTACAAGGTTTTGGAACAGAGCTTGTGAACAATCACTTCATAAGGCCATCACCACAGAAATAAGGGGTAAATTCATAGTTAGATTTAGAAAATAATAAATACATATTTAATTAAAGCAGCTGGCCATTTATCACAATATTTATTAAAATATGTTGAACACATTGTACATTATTAAAATGATTAGATTCAAACTCATTAATTAACTGATAAATGATCAAAGTTTTTGTCAAACAGGAGAGTAATACTGAACAGAAAAAGAACATTTAAGATCTTTTTTTACTAAGATCTTTTTTACAATATGTTTTGCATATCTGGTTATTGTCTGAAATGCACAGCTAACTCAAAAATGAAAATGTAATCATTATTTACTCATCTTTGTGTCATTCAAACTTCCCATGACTTTCTTGTTTTGGTTCCAAAGAACCAAAGAAAAATTTTATTGTGATGTTGATTATTTCTCCAAATGTGTTGACAACATTTTTTTTGTTTTATTTAATGTTATTTCAAATACAAATGAATCTGAGTGACAAGTCTACTGACTGATTCCGATTATCTGTTCATACAAGAATACAAGCACTGTATCCCAGTTTACATACTGAGATGCATCCCAGAGGTTGTCATGTGCAAGATCTTGATTTAAGACTATCTATCCCATAAGTTTTTCAAACATTTTATCAAATTTTTTATCAGTGCTCACACTTATATAACTCTTTTACAACTCTCACTTGCAGGAGGTGAATTGGTTCACCTACCTCCTTATTTACGCATGGACTTCCTGCTGAATCGGGGAGCACCCCCTTCAGGTCGGGAGGCCACAGGACAGACTTGTATGGACCCACAGAAGAGCCGAATAGTGAAGCGGCCAGCCTTGCTGGCCCCCACACCATCTGAGACCCCCTCGTCAGCCCTCTCTTCCTCTGGCCCCCCCAGCAGAGAGGCAGTACCACAGTGGCAGCCAGGAACTGCCTCCACACTGCCACAGCGTGAGCCAGGCGACCTGTCCCAGGCTGCCAAACTCAGCAGCTCCCAGGAATCGCTTCTAGACTCCAGAGGACACCTGAAACAAAGCAACAACCCCTACGCAAAGTCCTACACACTGGTATAACACAGGACTAAAGCTATGGACCACATTGCACTGTCACACAAACACATAAATACACATGCGAAGACCTGCTGAAAAAGGCGAGCGCTTTTTCCAATTCAGAGATGAGTCCTGTACATACATTCTAAATTCCTAAAGAAGTGGAAATTTTTCTTTGCAGTTGTCTATCTATCTCACTATCTCTGATTTTTTTTACAACCTCTTTCGCTCACTTTCTTCTCTTGCCCTCTTTTCTGACTAAGAAGTTTTTATTTAATCATTCATTTATTTTAAATACCACCATTATGAAGATTGCCAAAATTATTTATTTAAATTGACAGAGGAACTACTTTAAAGCAAGGATAATTCTATAGTCATTATTATTATATAAAAATAGAGAAAATTATCAAAAAATGGTATTAAAAGGTGGGTGTGGTTAGCTTTAGGGGAGTATGTCTCTTTGTTTATCCATGACTCTTTTGTTTTGATGAGGTGCAATCGGCGATTTCATAGCTGTTTATCACAGGGCAGCAACATCTCTGACGAATAACGAGGACATGGAGGAACAACAAGTCCAGTGGCGGAACACATGTCCACATTTTCAAGTCGTCTCCGAATGTTGTGCTTTCTAAGGACTGCATGGGCACCTGATAATATAAAATAAATTCCAAAAGATTTTTGACACACTAAGGTATTATATAATGTTATAATATATGTTTTGACAGTATGTGTCATAATATATGTTATACTATATATATATATATATGAACAGATCACTTTTATTTGTGGATAATACAGGGAGAAAAGATTTGGTAAATAAAGTCCTTAGTCATGTTTGCACACATTTGTTTTGATTAGAAAATCTAAATGGTTGGTTTCTCGTCTTCTTTCCTCTTTTGGAGCTTTTTGTGACTGCGTAACTAGTAATTTCATCTCATGAGCTGCTGAGCATGTCCAACACAAAGAGAACATAGTGGGAGAAAAATGTTCTCCAAACCATGAATGAATGGTACCTAGTTCATCTGTTTGTAGATGGTGTGGCCTGGTTTGTGTAAGACACGTGACAAAGAGAAATATTTTAATTGAGCAATATGACACTGGATTTACTAATAATTTCGTAATTCTTGGACATCTTGAAGTACTAACAGATATGAATGTATTCAGTGATGCATTATGAAAAATAAATCCGAAGATGATTAACAATAAAGAGACAAACTAATGATGGAGTCTCTAAACTATAATTGAAATACATGTCTTAACTGTGGAAGATGCCAATAATCAACAGAAAGAATTATTCATTTACATTTACAGTGCACAACAAAGGTTTAATATCTACTTAATGCATAGTTTCAGTTTCAGCCAGTTATGTCCTCAGTTATCTGCCCTGCTATTCAAATCCCAAACACCGCCTAAAACATGGTAAACATGGTAATCAGAAAAAATATCATCCTATTTACTGTACTATGTGAAAGAAAACAACTATCTTTTAATTGAAACAACTCACAACATCTATTTTAAATTGTATTCATATATTATGGTAGTATTTTTTGCTTTTATGTTAAGAGAAATTTAAAATAATTGTCATTCAGTTTTACAGTAAAATAATTACCGTAATGAAAATCACCACAAAAGTAAAAAAAAAAGTATAATGTCTGAGTTTATTCATGGTAATGACGATAGCATAAATGCATAATTTTCACTGAAATGAACGGTCATGTTGTGTTTTGTGGCATCTCATTAAGAGAGCAATTTACATTTTCTCAGTCCGTCAGTGTCTGACTATGACCTTTAACTAAAGCTTTATAAAAATTTTAGTTTTTACATAAAGCAAAATAAAAAGGTGACAGTAATAATCTGCAGTAAGGTCGTATGAATGGAGGACACAGCCACCTCAGATCACACAGTGCACAAAGCTTATTTGATCTGACAGAATGGTACAAGAATGGTACTTAGAATGGTACTTAGAATGGACCAGTTTTTGTGCATCAGGGTATATACAGCTATCCTTAAGTTAAATTTACTACTTTTTAATACCCTTTTTACTACCTTCAGAATTGTTTTTAAAACCATCACGACACTGAATTGCAAGTGTTAATCAGCGACCTTCCTATTATTTACACAGATTTTGACATATATAACATACAAAAAAAGAATAGATTTAGAGACTGATGTTGACAACATATTGCACATATTTATTTCACTTAGTAAATAAAAATAAAACAAACTACATAAAATGTGCAATGGAGAGAATGGATAGTTCCAGCACACGGGCTGGCATTCACTGCAAGTTGCTGATTTACAAACTGGCATCTTCTATGAACTGCTGCTGATTCACAAACTGGCATCTTCTATGAACTGTTGCTGATGCACAAACTGGCATCCACTACATGAAC